>LPNX010373637.1:176039-211701 GCA_001517045.1 Pseudotsuga menziesii
CTTGATGTTTGGATTGCTATGACAAGTGTTTGATCTCCTTCAGTTGAGATTAAGTCATTTATTGCACTTCAACTTCAGTTAGGGATTGGTGAGTCAATTAGGGTTTTTGTCAAGTGGTTAACTGAGTGAGATTGCATGGCAAAGAGTCAGTTAAGCTAGACTCACTCATTGAATTCGAATTGTCCTCTTAGGTATTTGAATTCTTCATTGAGTTAAGCCATTGCTCAAGCATGGTATTGTAATCCTTTATTGTTTATATAATATACAGAGAGGAAACCTATTTGGTATTCCAATTATTGCTAATTCATGAGTATTTGTTAATTATTCTTTGATGATTTTGATTCCTAGTTCCTAGATCATGTGCAAGAATTAATAAAGAAATGATCATTCATCCTTTGAAAGTGGTAAACAATTGAACTCAATTCAAACTCGGGAAAATCCAAAATTGTAGCAAAGGAACAACCAAGTTCAGGAAACCAATAAAACTAGGCAAGATAAAATCAACAAGGAGGGTCCAAAATTTTAAAAATTTGGGAAGAAAGTTGCAACTGCAACACACATGAATAGCAATTCTTAAGGACGGGATTTCACATTCAACCAAGGTAATGACTTCCACTCCATGAACGAGTTGGAAGGGGGGAAACCCTGTAGCAGTTTTCACATTGGTCCGATATGCCCAAAGTGCAGGATACAACATGATATGCCAGCTGAAATGGGTTGCATTAATAGTATGTTTGAGGATAGTTTTCAAAGTTTTATTAACAGCCTCGACTTGACCATTCGCTTGAGGATAGAATGAAGATGAATGTTCTTGTCTAAATCGTAGCAGAGTGGTAAGTTCAGTCATCATGCTATTATGGAAATGACTTCCATGGTCAGTGAAAATCACTTTAGGTATACCGAATCGTGCGATAACTTGATTGAACACGAAAAAAGCTGCATTTTCCCTGTCAGCTTTAAAGGTGGGCATTGCCTCTGCACATTTCGTAAAATAATCTACAGCGACAATGATATATTTGTGCCCCCCCAGCCGAGGCATGGTTACACATCATGTAATCAATCCCCCACTTCATGAAGGGGCCCACTGAGATGAAAGGGAAATAATGGAGCAGGATGTGACCGCATTTTTCTGGTGTAAAGCTGACAAGGATGACAACGCTTCACGGCTTCCACACAATATTTAAAGATTGTGGGCCAGAAATAACCGGCACGTAATATCTTCTGGGTCATTTCTAACCCAAATAAATGACCCCCACATGCTCTACTATGGGCATCATTTAGAACAATCTCAGCTTCCTCGTGGGTAAGACATCGACGCAAAATGGAATCTACCCCCCTACGATATAAAGTATCTCCTATAATGAGGTAGTTCTTAGCATGTAGGCGTAGTTTACATCGTTCTTCCCGCAAGAAGGCTGCAAGGTACTTCAAAGTCTATAGATAGATAAGTATATCTCCGTACCAGGGGTCATAGGAGGAAATAAAAAAGATATCCTCATCTGGGAATGAGTCTTCTTCAATGGATACATCTTCCTCTCCTGGAAATTCTGCAATGAGCTCAGCAAAAACTAAGGATTTTGAGGATTGAAAATCCAAGTCAAACTCTTGGAGAATGACTATCCATTTGTTGAATTTGCCTCCAACTATCCGTCGAGACAAAACATATTGAAAAGGATGTAGTGACGTAACCTCTTAATAGCATAAACAGCTGCTAAGGCCAACTTCTCGACGTGGGGATACCTAAGTTCAAATCCGGCTAAAGCACAACTGAGATAGTAGACAACATGCTCTTGGAGCTTATCATCCTCCTGGACTAGGACTACCCCTATGGTCGACTCAGATGCAGCCAGATACAATATAAAATCCATAGAGTAATCTGGCAGACGCAATAATGGTGCCGACAACAAATCTTTTTTTAATGCCTCGAATGCGAGTAGTGCAATTTCATCCCATACAAATGAGGTGTCCTGTTTTAATAGGCGCATAAAACCTTTAGTAATCCTGGCATAATTTACAATAAAATGTCAAAGAAAATTGGACTTCCCCTGCAGGCTCTGAAGCTTCCTGATAAAATGAGGAGCCAGATTTACAATGGCCTCAACTTTCAAAGGATCCACCTGAATGCCTTTGATAGAAAAAACAATGAATCCGAGCAGTCTCCCTGACTCGACACAGAAAACGCACTTGTGGGGATTCAATCGAATCTTATAGTATCTGCATCGTTCAAAAATCAAACGAAAGTGATCTGGGTGATCGATTCTCTTACGAGAATGTGATGGCAGATCATCAAGGTAGGGTTCGACAATGGCTTTAATATCATGAAAGGAAAAATTCATTGCCCGCTGAAAGGTTGCCCCAACATTTTTCAATCCAAAGGGCATTTTCTTGTATGCGAAGGTACCCGGAAGACAAATAAAAGTTGCTTTATCTTGGTCTTCCGGTTTAATTTGAATTTGATTATATCTGGAGAAACCATCCATAAACGAAAATATTTCACTTCTCGCGCAAGCATCAATAATTTGATCTATAAATGGCGTGGGATATTTGTCCTTAGGATAGGATTTTTTTAAATCTTGAAAGTCAGTATACACGCGTATGGTCCCTTGCTTTTTGTCAACATAAACAAGGTTGGATACCCATTCTGACAAAGCTATGGGATAAATGAAACGGGCTTTCAGCAATTTCTCAACTTTAGCCTTTACTACCGCCGCTTTACGCGGGCTGACAGGTCTCATATTTTGCCGAACGAGTTTAGCGTCAAGGTATGTTCGAATTTCGTGCTCGACTATAGATGGATCAATGCCTGGCATCTCCTCATATGTCCAGGAAAAAACGTCACGGAATTCCCTAAACAAGGCTGTATAATCGCAATCTCCTCAGGAGACCAGTTTACGCTGATATGCACATTTTCCACAATGTTAGGATTTAAAGAGATATTGATGGGGATAGTAGAGAAAATATTTTCCATGTTCCCCTCAGCAAACATTCCTTCCCTTGGTAAGGGATTAATAGGCGTATCAACATCGTCTACCAGTCTCATATGAAACTCCTGGTTCTCTATCCTGCTTAACTCTGGAAGAAAATAGGATCGATGGTGAAGATCTTCGTAGGTATTATCTCGTCCATACATGGCTTCCAAAATGGCTTCATCCGAAGGTAAAACCATATCTAAGCAATCTCTAGAATGCAAAGAGTTTTCTACCAAAGCAGACAAATAGGATTCTTCCAGTTCCTCTGAGACTGTGAGGGGGACCGAAATGGGATCAACAACAGTATGGGTGGTAGCTCGATAAGCCACTTTCACTGCCGATAAGGGCACTTCAAGTTCATGGTGGGAAGGGAGAACCCAAGGATCAGTCCTATAAACAACTGTAGCTATGGACTTCCCCGCACTAGTAGAACCTATATAAATAATCGCAGCTGGAAAATCAAATGTGCCCATCAATGATGCGTACAATCCAACCCCTGATCTCTCTGAAGCAGGTTTAACCCGATCAAGCAATGGTATAGTGGACTCATTAGATTCCATGCGGCCTTTTCAAGTAAAACTAACTTAGTCAATAGTAACCAACTTCCCTTCGTGTGAAAATACTACCACCCGAAAGATAACCGATGCAATAGCAAACATGGCATAAGTCCAACTTCTTCCCAAGAGCAAGTTATAATCCAAAGGTGCATCAATCACCTATACATCAACAGACACTGCTTTCCCTACCAGCTTAATTTCAAAAGCCAGTAGGATACCATGTGGATGAAATGACCTTTCGTCGAAAGCAGTAAGTAGGAAGTTTGACGAGACTAGCTCTGGGGATCCAAGAGCTTTCCAACAAGACAAGGACATAACACATGTAGAAGCACCATCGTCAACAACTGCTCTTCCAATGGTATTTCGACCATGGATGACATCTATTGATAAGGCTACATGATATGGTAGGCGAATTTTGACATCAGACAAATTAAATTTCGCCATGAGACTCTATGAGTCCATACTGCCTAAGGCTGCTAAGAGCGCATCCTGATGGGCGGGACAACTCTGTAACACCTCTAAAGTCGACATTGCACAAGGAGTGTGGAATAAGTCTTCAACTATGGAGTAGTTTGTTGTATCCCTAGCATTAAGATTATGCAAGGTCTTCTTAAAGACACCTTTCAGTATCTTGGGCATAATTTCGACAGGTTTCTCAATCGTGAGAGGGTTAGAAGTTTCACCTATTGACATACCCTTCTCCGAGGTCTCTTTTTCATAGTTCTTGTTCCTTGTCTCTAGTAAAGTTTGGGATCAAACCATGTTGATATAGTTAGGGTCAGGAGCATTTGGGGTGCCCCTTGCTGCATTTGAAATTGAAGCTAAATTTTGTCCTGTAATGCCCCGGTTTTGACCCCGTTGCATTAAATGTACATGATGTATATATTAAATGATCATGATGCGGAGCTAAAGGCCAAGGCCCCACCATTGACTGGTTATGTTGTGTTTTGGATTTGAATTTGTCACCGATAGTATATCGGGGCATGCGGCATATATTATGATGGTCATCATGTAAATATGCATCTATAATTAATTAAATGAACCCGACCAACTACGATCGCGGCAACTAAATTGAGAAAGGGGCATGATTTTCACAAGGATAAGGGTTGGAGGGGTGGGGGGGGGGAATTTGTCAAACCTTGGCCAATGGGGTAAAATACCCATGTGTCTTCTTTATTTACCTTACCCAACCACTTTCATTGAAGAATTGTTGCTGGTGGTTGAGGCAGTTAATTATTTTGGGAGTGGAGTGACAGGACTGTCAGTCCTCACCCACATGCACACTCCACCCATGGTTGACTTCACTATGGCTGGGAAAAAATGACTGCCATCACTCACGCAGATTTTCTTCTCTCCACAGCTGTGCTGAAGGCTCACGCACATCAAAGTTCGCGGCCTCACGATTTTGCTATTCATCCTCATGCATGAGCAGAAGTCTTGCTCACTCTCGCGCACAGGAGTTTTCTGGGTTTTACCCACGCCGTCTTCCTCTATGGATTTGTGAATGAAGTGGCTGAATCCTTTCCTCACGGGCTGATTGTGGGGGTCTGTGTTATTGTTCCTCACGCACAGGTTGGGAAACTGTAAATCCGTCCCCAGTATGGTCTGCGTACATCTTTCCCCAACGGCTTCGATTGTGTAAAACAGACTGCTGTTTTCCCCGTGTATGTTGGTAAGGTATGCTGATTACATTTCGGGACTGTTGTTATTTCTCCATTTCCACTGATACGTTTGGGATAGTATAATCCAATTGGGATTCGTTTTCCTTGGTTTAAGCTGTGATAGCTAAATTGATTACCTGAGTACAATTGTTGGTCTTTGGAATGTATTGGGAGCAGGGATGGGGGCTTAGTTTTGCTTGATAAACCTGGTGACTGGAAACCTCACAGACAGAGCTAGAGTGTTGGCCTTCTTCTCCATCACCCCTGAATAGCACTGGAAGGGAATGCAGGCCCTGAGGGACTATGTAGCGGAGAAGGGACTGATTCCTTGTGTTGGGTGTGTTTGGGTGTCTTAGAGGTCAGGCTAGTTCTGGTGTAGGTGTTCTTGGCTCTGTAGTGAGCTCACCAGCTTAGCATTTAGCCTTTCCCAACTCCTTGAGGGCCTGATAAACCCAACTGTGTTGGCTTGGCTGTGTTTGGTATATCCCTAGCTATGTGTAAGCGTGCTAGTTCCCTTATTCCTTGGAGAATCATGCCCAGCTCGGGGGTGGCAGCACTGCCAAGAGATTAAGGAGCACATTGGCCTATGGTTGGGTGGAACGTTGCAGCAACGTAGCTAGTTTCGGATCGAGTTCATCATAAGATAAGTGATTTTGTCCATTTTACTTTTGCAACTGTAAATTCTGTTAATGAAGGTGATGAACATGTTAAATGAATGCTTGCTTAAATGTATGATGTTTCCGCTGTACCTGATAGAGGTTTGCATCTGTGCATGATAAATGTTCATGTGTGTATGTTTAAGCATTCTGTTTTAGCAATTTTGTGAATGCACATGTTCACAGGGCTCTTAGCTCGGGTGGATAAAGCTTGTAGTCGCGTCCTCCTCGCCGGTCGGAGGCATGGGGACGTGACATGTCCCTAGGGAAAAGGATCCTTCGGGACAGCCAGTTGTTGGGATTTTAACAACTTCTGAGCTTGTTCCATAAGGGGGCACATATGGGTAAGGTGATCTTCATGGAACAACTTACATAGGAATTTCACCTTCTTCTTTTCTTTCTTGCCCCCATCAGCATTGTTTGCAGGTTTTTGCTTGTTTTGGTTTCCCTCCCCTTTCTTTCCTCTCTTCTTTTTCCCACCGGGCTGCTGATTTCCCTTCTGAGAGGTTTGTGCAAAAACATTTGCATTTTGGGGTGATGGGGCAGCCTTTGCTGCCTCCGCCGTAGAATGTTTGATAATATTATACAATCTTATACATATATAAATGACATGTTAGATAAACAATATATCTTGTGCATAATCGAATATATTCATCAACCATAATACATGAAAGAGACTCAACATAATGTTGGAAGAAGAATTCTCTTTATTAACAATCAGTGAATGAGATAAGAGTACAACCCAACGCCTGAGACAAGGACTCCTCTGCAACCAAAGGAATGTGAGTTCTGCTGCTTCAAGACTTTTGAAAATATACCACCAGCATAACTTTGCTCTCCAAACTTGATTGATTAATGCCCTCCCCAAGGCCTCTATTTATACTTTGGTAAATAAAGTGGTTTCAAAGGTTGAGACAGTTGGGATGGTTAATGATTAGGGCCCAACTAATCTCCATTAATCGTGATTTATATTTTTTAATGTCGAATCAAGATGTACACGACTATTAATATAGGAAACCCGCGTATGACACGCGCATTTAATAAAGAAAACCCGCGTATGCAATGGAGATAGTCGCGTACAGTACGCGAGTTCTCCATGGGAATAGTCGCATACGTACACGAGTTGCAATGAAGATAGTCGCGTACGCCATTCAACACTTATAAAAATAATATGGCAAGCTAGTTGAAGGGTAAATGCATCTCATGTCATGCCCATCTATAGTGTTTTGGCAAACTTCAATCCTAAGATGTCCTTTTGTGTACCGACATAAGGAATGTTGGCACTCGGATGGAGAAGTGCCATTTGGGTTGATAACACTATTTCATTTGACTTTTATATGATATTATTTAGGGTTTTTATACTATTTTAATATTTTTTAATTGTTTTATTAAAAAATGCCCTTTTCTATGGTTATAAAAGTCAATTTTAAATATTGTTTTGAGGAGCTAATAATCTTTTTAAAAGTTCTTGCAGGGACGAAAATAAATAGTATTGCGTTTGGGTAAGTTTGTTTTTTACCTATTCATACTTCCATAAAATAGAAAAATTCGTCGAGCGCTACTTTCGATACTTCGATCGTGTTGTTTAAAACTAGTATATAAGTTTCAAGTCATTTTCGCTTCTTTTTAGGCTTGTTAAACCCACTCATCGTGAAAAGAAACACTAATGGAGTTTTCTTTAAACTCTTTTCGGACTCCTTAAATGTGAAAAAATTATCGAGCGAACATGTCTTCTTCATGCTCGTAAAAGTACTTAAAGAGTGGTCTTTCCGGCGGTAGTTTACCCGTTTTTCGGTTCGGATTGACTAGTTACGAAAAAAGAGCACTCTAGTCAATCATGACTAGAAGAGTTCTCTCGGGTATCATTTTATACTTTTTCAGGCCCTAGAGACTAAATTTTATGAAAAATGACCCTTTGGAGTCTTCTTCTGTCTTCGTTCAGACTCTCTAAAGATGAATGGTACCAAGTCTATGTTCAGTGGACTCATTAAATTAAACACTGAGATACCCTATTCTGGGAGCAAACCCCTCCTTTCTTAGTGTCATGAAATGTATGAGAATGGACTTCTTCCTTGAATAAGCTACAACAATTATTTGTTACCTTCTTTCGACACGTAAAAACGAAAAGAGACACTCATCAATCATGACGGAAAAATTAAAGGAAGGGAACCATTTCATTATGCAAATAAATGGCAATTAGTAGTCGCCTTTGAACATGGCACCTGTATGCATTTCATCCAGTCAATTGGGTATACAGCTTGCCTCCAAGTTGTTCCACTTTCATGAGTGATGTCACTCCTTTGAGTCTTTCAAAGAATGCATTGTCTATCATCACATTGTGTCTTGGTATTCGTATGGTCGAACTCAATGCTTCCAAGTCTTCAATCGTGTCGCCTGATGTTAAAAGGAAAATTGAAAGCTTACCTCTACAATCAAAACTGTCTTTGTGTCAATACCTTTTGAGTCAGTCCTATGGTTACGACAGACTCAAAATTCCAGAAATTTGTTTTGAGTTTCGTATTTTTGATGCGGGATTCATCATGGCCCTCCTTCGACAAGACTATTCCTGTCGTCTTCATATCATCATCCAGGAATTAGTCTTACGAACAAGTTAGTACCTTGAGATCTGTATGCATCACTGACAGATCCTCTCTCTTTCGACATAGGTTCACATCATTGAACTTTGATAGAAAGATTCAACTGAGTGTTCGACATCAAATCATCTATTCACACTCTGGATATTGTACTAAGGTACCTTGGGAATCATTGACATCAATGATGATCTCCCTCGTGTTGCTAGGGAAAATGCACTTCTTGCGGACAGGAGTTGTTCCTCTATTCCTGAATGGTTCAGATATATAACAAATGGCTTACAACAAAGATGGAAGACTTCCCCTAGAAGTTGCAAAGATCTGGAATGAGTCATTTGATAAAGTAATGTAGTTTTTTCCTATGGTGATGGCTCTCCACAAATGTGCCTGCACAATCACATCAAACAAGCAAACAAGATCAAAGGCAC
This sequence comes from Pseudotsuga menziesii, assembly GCA_001517045.1. NCBI lineage: Eukaryota > Viridiplantae > Streptophyta > Pinopsida > Pinales > Pinaceae > Pseudotsuga > Pseudotsuga menziesii. Next base: position 184,902 of record LPNX010373637.1, read on the forward strand.
CAGAATATAATCTACAATTCTATGTAAGTGACTAAGGAGTCCAACAATAAAATGCATGATTACAACATAACATATTTTATGAAAAAGGAACCAACTTTGCATTAAAAATGAAGAACAAAGCTTACAACCTTCGCCTTAGTGTTGTGATGCTCCTTCACATGCCATTGCCTTGTCCTCAAAAAGCTCCAACTTTCTCCTTCTATGCTCACCCTAGATTCGGCCAAAACCTCAATGCAACAGCATAACTTTTCTCTCTTTCAACCTTGGGAATGTGCTAGGTTTTATAGGCCTTAGGAGGTGTTTATGCCAGAAATTGTTCCCAGACTAAAAGAGAACAAGCCAACATAATCTCAAGAATTTCAATAAAACAAAATAGGGTTTTTAGGGTTTTTTAAGGTTTTTGGTTGAGAAGTATGATAACAAGAGGGAATACACTCATGAAACCAAATAAACACTAAATCATAAGCATAGGAAAACTGAGATGCATAACATAATAACCATTATCCAACAAAAAACAACACTGAAGTTCATCCACAAATGGCAAGCACTACAAGTATAAAAACTTTAAACCAGTAATGAAATCACCAACTAAGTAGCTAAAACAAGCTATAAATGAAGCCAAAGAACAAACTGAAGGGTAAATAGAGCATATATTTCATAATCAGTCATTCAAATACACATAAGAGTCATTTACTTAGATTATGAACAAGTATGAAGACCTCCTCTTGCCAGCCAAAAAATCGAACCCTTAGTTCTCTTTGTGACATACATTAATACTATCTTTCAAAATTGGTTAAGGACTAAACCCTAACTTATTTTCAGCCTAGTCATCGAAATAGTTTTATCTAAATAATAATTACAAAAATAAAATATCCTTCAAAACATAACTAATAGTTGATTGTGTTAACAAGCTTTACAGGTCTTTAACTGCTTTAGCCAACAAGGCAATCCCTTCCAGGGCTTGGGCCTTTCTTCTAGCATTCAGTTGATCTGCTTCCATCTCTGCCATCTTTCTAGTGAGTTCTTCATTTTGTTACTGTAGACCTTTGATGGTTTGTTTCAACATTGTAAATTGAGACTCTGTATTCCTTTTCCTTTTCAATGCCTCTTTTGAGACTGCAATTAGCTCCTGATAGTGGCTATTCACTTCATCCAGATCCTCTCTGAGTCTTCTATTTGCCATAACCAAGCCATCATTTGTCTCCTGCATATATTCCACCTGATATTTATACTGTTTTACAGTTCTCTGTAAATTTCTTTTTCTAAATCAAATGCTTTATTTCCTGCTGTGCTTTGCATCTCATTTGGAAACCATGGAATGTTTAGTCTCCTATAGATTTCTTCATCTTCTGGCAACAATTCTGTAGGAGTTTCAGGAAAACTTAGGTTTTCTTCAGTCTCAGCTTCACAGGGAACCTCTTCCTCAATCATTACTTTCCTTTCTGAGTGAGAAGCCTTTATCTCACCTTCTTGTTGTTCCTGCAACATTTGACTGTGTACCTCTAGAAATATATCAGACAGTTTGGTCTCAGTAAGGACAGACTCTCTTTCTGATGCCATTGGCCTTTTACCTTTACAGTCACCCTTATCAACATCCAATTTTTCATCAGATGAGGAGTCATCTATCGTTGTTACTCCTTCTTTATTCAATTTAGGGCGCAGTAATTTCTTCATATTCAACCTGAGCTTGTTTCTAGGTCTAGTTTTTGGTCTCCATACAGAAGCAATTTCCCCTACCATTTTGAAAGTTTTGCCCTGATGGGTGACTGGGGAAAATTCAATAACTTTTAGCTTCTTTCTCTTTAGTACTGGTACCTCATCTTCCTGGCTGTGAAATTCCTTTTTAGTGCCAACCTTAGTTTCATCAATAACAGGAAGTTTATCCTCCTCCAACATGCATTTCTCATCCTCTGATAGGACTGTGATTGGACTTTGTTTTTGAACTTCAGTATCCTTTTCATCACCTGAAATTTTCTCTGTAGGTACAATCTTTTCAGCAACAAATGTCTCTGCTGGTGCATCATCCTGAACAGGTTTGGTCTCCTTATTATCAGACTACAAATCTTTGCTCTCGATGTCATTAAGATGTTTCTTAGACTCATAATCTTCTTTTGCAGGATCTAAAACTTCTTCCAATTTAATATTGTCTTCATCTTTAACCTTTACCTTCTGTCTGAGCTTTCTGATCAAGGTCTGTCCTTTATCAGTCTATTTCCTATGAGATTGTCCTTCTTGACTATTATGAAACCCTGACCAAAAAAGGAAATATTCCCAAGTTTTTCCTTTACTCTGCAAAACGGTGTTTATAATGAGTTTGATAAGCCCATGGTGGAAAATGGACTGTCTAGTATGGTTCTGGTGCTTCTTAATTCTGCAAGACATCTTCTGCAGGCTCTTTAGCAAGAAAAAGGGCAAGTTCATCTTTGACTCATTACTGAGGTGTTGGAGAAATCTGAAATATTATTTAAAAATGAAGGCATATCTTCTTTCACATGTAATATACCTTTGTAAAACCTTAATAGGTTCTATCCATTCAGGCCCGTAGTATGAATGACAAAGCTGGTTAAACAAATGAAGAGTGGAAATGCAAAAGAGTGAAATGAACGGGAGATAGATTATATGTAACAATTGAAGAATAAAGAAACTATATCTACCAGAGTGTTCATAAATTCTTTATAATTAGCAGCATCATGAAATTCTCTGTGTATATAAATCTTCAAAACAGTTAGAAACAGTCGCAGAGGATTTTCACAAAAAAATCATGTAGAAACGCAAAGTCATGGTGAGATCTGCATTTGACTTCAATCAACGGTTAGAAAGCATCATGCACAAGACTCCGACGGTTAGGAAGCATCCAGCAAAAGATAGGCAAAAGGATAGAATTCTGTGAAGGATTAATATCGAACAGATTATATTAATCCTGCACTAGATCCGATGATTAAGGATCAGTTCCGCAACAATCAAGATCGGATAGCTTATATTAGTCCCGCACTAGATCCAACGGTTAAGGATTAATTCGGATAGCTAGATAGAAAATCCAAAGTTCAGCAAAAGATCAATATCGAACCGCTAAGATCAGTTCTACTAAAAGAGATTAACGATGCGGAAGAAAAATGCAGAAAGGGAATTGAGAAAATGACGTTTAAAGATTCTATGAACCTGCAATCCGCAACCCGTAATCTGGAAGATTGAAGGTCGAGAAAGACCCTATTAGAATAATCAACCCATAGTTAGCTACCTTAGACATTAATTTCATTATTTTTGATTTATTTTCCTAGTTCATGTGTCCCACCTTGTGCAAGTTGTCATTTACCTATCCATAGTGGTCAAACTTGCCTTATTTGACCCATGTAGCACTTGGGAAACCTCAAGGAATCATTTCTGCTTTATTCCTCGCCTCCTAGGTGCCCTTCTTCTTTTTCTGCTTTATTGCCTGCTTTTTCAGTGTTTTAAGGCAAAAGGAAAAGCTTGACTAGGTGAGGTTGTCTAGTTTTTTGTCCTACACATCCTCCTCTCTTTTCTCCTTGGAAAAGCATGTATGAGTTGTCATTCCATCACTCTTTAGCTTGCCTAAGCCTTTTTGCCAATTCGTGAGCTCCATGACAGATTTGAGATCAGCTTTTTACACCTATGGGGGATTTGCTTATTTTTAGTAAGCCTTCTTTATGCTAGATTCGAATTGCTCCTCATGCATTCAAATCCCTGATTTAATTAATACAGCAACCTATGTTATTACAGGGTTGGCTATTGTACACTTATTGAATACAGTTTAGTGTTCAGCTCATTATTCAGTTTCTTTTGTGAGTGATTTTGCATGATCAATTGATAATTGTTGTGAGTAAAATTAATCTATCACTGGGTTCAATTTCCACATGGTATCAAAGCCATTGTAGATCGATTTATCTCCTTCAAAATTGTTTTGCAAGTTCGACATCAATGACTATGAGCCTTCTACTGACAGCCGGGACAGATTTCTAAGCTATGGATCAATCTCAGAAAACTATATTGACTCCCTTCAATTTCTTTGAATGAAAAGCAGAGATGGAGATACTGTTGAGAGCGAAAGGCCTCTACAGGATGACTATGGCAACAGAAGTAGATCCCAATGCAGCTGCAGAGAAGATAAAATGGCACAACAGGAGGGATGAGGCCTATGGTCTCCTGTGTCTAAGTATTTCCAGAGACCTCATTTTCCATCTTGATTGATTGACATCACCGAATGAAGTATGGGAGAAGCTTGTTGATCTTTTTGGAAATATAGATGAAATGAGGGCGCATCAAATCGAGAATGAACTGATCTCCCTGAGTCCAAATAGCTTTGAATCACTGCAACTCTATTTATCCAAGTTAAAAGCACTTGTTTTGTAGCTGAAACAGTGTAAGATCAAAAAGAAGGATGATCAGCTAGTTTTGGCCATTCTCTTGAAGCTTGGCCCTGACTATTCAGTGTTTGTTTCGACCTTCTATGCCACAAAACTGACAGCTCGAACCTGGAAAATGCCTAGCCTTGCAGATTTCATGGAATCTCTCACACAAGAACAAGACAAGCTAGTGATGATGGGCACCATCAAACCATCCAAATATCAAGCTCTGGTTGCTGGAGATTCGAAGGTGGATTCAAAACGCAAAAAGAAAGCTAAAAATCCACTTGAGCAAAAGAGAGACAAGAACAAGTCTCCAGAGGAGCCACAAGGTTCCAAGAAGAACCACCAGAAGAAGAAAAACAAAGGAGAAATGAGCAAGTGCGCATACTGCAATAAGGGCAATCACACTGAAAGCTCTTGTATGAAAAAGCAGAAAGACATGCTGACCCAACTCCTGGAGAAGAATGGCATCTCCCTTCCAAACAACTCAAAGAAGAGGGAAGGAGGATCAAGTTCAGAAGGCAGAGAGAGAGTTCATGCTCTAGTTGCTGGCACATCAAGCTCACCTAGTTTCATCATTGATTCTGGAGCTTCAAGACACATGGTTTTGACTAAGGAGGCATTCACCTCACTGGACATGTCGAAAGGACCACCTATAGTACTGGGAGATGACTCTCTCACTGAAATTTTAGGCAAAGGGAGGATAAATCTTGATCATGGTCAGTTCAGCAATGTGTTGCATGTGCCTGGTCTCGCCTCCAACCTTCTATCAGTGTACCAGATGAATCACACTGGGTCTCCAAAGAAAGTCATATTCTCCCCTGATGAAGTTGAGATCACAAAGATCTCAAGTGGGAGAGTCATTGCAAAAGGAGTTGCAAATCATGCTCAAAAGGTATACATGTTCTCACACTTCCTACCCTACTCAAACCCCTCTGCTCTTCTAATTCATGCTAATGAGGAAAGCAAGCTTTGGCATGAAAGATTTGGCCACCTAAATTACAAGTATCTTTCTAATCTTAGTGAAAAAGAGATGGTCATAGGGTTGCCCAAGATAAAATTTTCCAAAGGAGTCTGCCAAGGTTGTATCCTAGGAAAACACCCAAAGCATAAATTTGAGAGAGCTAGTCATGAGAGAACCTATGCACCCCTCGAGCTGATCCACAGTGATGTTGCTGGCCCATTCCCTCATATGTCCATGAGTCAGGCCAAATATGCATTGACTTTCATAGATGACTTTTCCAGGTATTGTTGGGTTTACTTCCTGAAACACAAGTCTGAAGTTTTCGACCTCTTAAAAGTCTTTAAGGCTTTGGTTGAAAACCAGTCTAGGAGCAAACTAAAGGTCCTCAGATCTGACAATGGTGGTGAGTATGTCAAGTCTGAGTTTATTAATTATTGTGCAGATACAGGTATTCAGATGCAGCATTCTATCCCCTACACACCACAACAGAATGGTGTTGCAGAGAGGAAGAACAGATCACTGAAGGAGATGGCAACATGCATGATGGAGGCCAAAACTTTGCCACCAAAGTACTAGGCCAAAACTATAAATTGTGCAGCCTATATTTAGAATAGGGTGCCTCATAAACAGCTTGATGGTATGACTCCCTTCGAAGCATGGAGTGGGCACAAGCCAGATGTGACCCATTTAAGGATTTTTGGCTCAAAGGCTTGGGCTAGAATTCCAACAGAGAAGAGGAAGGCTTTGCAGCCCCAAAGCCAAGAGTGTCTATTTGTTGGGTACTCTAAATATTCAAAAGGGTACAAGCTGATTAATTTGAGCACAAACAAAGCCTTCATTGAAAGGTGTGTTCAGTTTGAAGAAGAACCCCTTGCAGCAGTGGAAGTTGGAGAAGCCTCTTCACCACCTGAACCTCTGAAAGTAAGTGAAGAGTTTGTTGAACATGCTGATTCTGATATGTCTGATAGTGATGAGTTTATTGCAGACCCTAACAGCCCTACAAGGCCAAAATGGGCAGCCAAGACACTACATGCACCAGGAGAGCTAGCTGGGTATCCCAGTGACCCAAAGAGGACTAGATCTCAGTTTGAGAGTGGTCTGTGCATGAAGGATCCTATGTTTGCTGAGAAATGATATTTGATGGTGGAATCTGATCCTGAGACTTATGAAGAAGCAGCTGGAGATCCAATATGGCAAACAGCCATGAATGAAGAGTTCAGCTCACTCCAGAAGAGCAACACATGGGAGCTAGTGGATCTTCCCCCAGGGAGGAAGTTAGTTCAGTGTAAGTGGGTCTACAAGACCAAATTTGCTGCTAATGGTTCACCTCTAAAGTAAAAGGCCAGATTGGTAGCCAAGGGCTACTCACAGGGTCATGGCATAGATTACAATCAGACCTTTGCACCAGTGGCAAAGATGGATTCCATCAGGCTAGCCTTAGCCATTGCAACCTCAAAGCAATGGGAGGTACATCACATGGATGTAAAATGTGCCTTCCTGAATGGAGATATCACTAAAGAGATATATATGTAGCAGCCTCAAGGATTTTATACTAACCCTTCTCTTGTGTGCAGGTTGAGAAAGTCATTGTATGGGCTAAAGTAAGCCCCCAGGGCTTGGTATGCCAAGAGCGATAGCTTCTTGCTATCACTAAATTTTGTTCAGTGCAAATCAGATCCAAATATCTATTTGAAGTTAATTAATGATTCATTAATGATCATTGTGTTATATGTTGATGACCTCCTCATTACAGGAAGCTCAAAGGATGAGATTGCTTCCTTGAAGGGTGCAATGAACCAAGCCTTCTCCATGACATATTTGGGGCTCTTAAGTCAATTTTTGGGGCTTGAGATTGCTCAAACCAAATCTGGAATCAAGGTGCACCACTCCAAGTATGCCTTGGATTTGCTGAACAAATTCAGAATGAAGGATTGCAAAGCAAGCAAAACTCCTTTCCTTTGAGGAGTGAAGTTGGAAGAAGCTAATTCTTCACCTATGGTAAACAATACACTGTATAGGAAATTGATTGGATGTTTGTTGTATCTGACACATACTAGACCTGATCTTTCTTATGCAGTAATTGTGGCTTCTAGATACATGGATCAGCCTCATGAAATCCATTGGAAAGCAGCCAAAAGGATCCTTAACTTTGTTCAGGGAACAAGGACACATGGGATCTTCTATAAAGCAAAATCTTATGTTGATTTGATTGGATTTACTGACAGTGATTGGGCAGGTGATAGCACAGACAGAAAGTCCACATCAGGATATGTGTTCATGCTTGCAGAAGGGCCAATCAGCTGGTCAAGCAAGAAACAGAGTGCCATTGCACTCTCATCTACAGAAGCAGAGTATAGAGGAGTTATTAATGGAGCAACTCAATGTTTATGGTTGCAGAGATTACTTGGAGAGTGTGGCTTCGAATAAGAGTACTCAACTACCATCACCTGTGATAACCAGAGTACCATTCGAACCTGCAAATATCCAGTTCAAAAGCAAAGAACCAGATACATTGAGATCCATATGCACTACATCAGAGAGCTTGTGCATGATGGCACCATTCACCTACTCTTCTGTTCATCTTCAGAACAAGTAGCTGACATCTTCACCAAAGCATTTTGTGAGAAGACCTTCAGCAATCTCAAATCACTGCTGGGGATTGCTGATCATGCTGTGAACCATGAGTGAAGACAAGATTTCAAAATTTTGTTTTACAGTCCATGTTTAAGGGAGGATTTTCCCATGTGGTTTTTGCCTCTTTCCTTGCTTGTATAGACATGCAGTATGTAAAAGGGTGACTAAGCCTTATTGCTAGGCCCTATAATTTTCTGATATATTACTCATAAGTCAAGCTTAAGGGGGGGTGTTAGAATAATCAACCCATAGTTAGCTACCTTAGACATTAATTTCATTATTTTTGTCTTATTTGCCTAGTTCATGTGTCCCACCTTGTGCAAGTTGTCATTTACCTATCCATAGTGGTCAAACTTGTCTTATTTGACCCATGTAGTGCTTGGGAAACCTCAAAAAATCATTTCTGCTTTATTCCTGGCCTCCTAGGTGCCCTTCTACTTTTTCTGCTTTATTGCCTGCTTTTTCAGTGTTTTAAGGCAAAAGGAAAAGCTTGACTAGGTGAGGTTGACTAGTTTTTTGTCCTACACATACTCCTCTCTTTTCTCCTTGGAAAAGCATGTATGAGTTGTCATTCCACCACTCTTTAGCTTGCCTAAGCCTTTTTTCCAATTCGTCAGCTCCATGACAGATTTGGGATCAGCATTTTACACCTATGGGGGATTTGCTTATTTTTAGTAAGCCTTATTTATGCTAGATTCGAATTGCTCCTCATGCATTTGAATCCCTGATGTAATTAGTTAATACAGCAACCTATGTTATTACAAGGTTGGCTATTGTACACTTATTGAATACAGTTTAGTGTTTAGCTCATTATTCAGTCTCTTTTGTGAGTGATTTTGCATGATCAATTGATAATTGTTGTGAGTAAAATTAATCCATCACTGGGTTCAATTTCCACAGACCCTGCAAAAGATCGACGGTGCAGAAGAAAAATTGCGGAAAGGAGCTTGTGGAAAGTAGCTTGCAAAAAGGAGTTTGTAGAAAGGTAAAAGCGGACAATCGTCATCCCGTAATCTGGTGATCGACGATCAAGGATAAGCCCACAGGACATCAGCGGTGCGAAACGATTGGTGCGGAAGACAACTGCGGAAATCGTGAAAAGACATTTTGGAAAAGTCACAAACCCGCATTCCGCAATCTGCATCTTACCTCAGATCAACGATCAGAAAAACACCCGATGAAGATCAACGGTGGGGAATCGTTCATGAGGAAACAGTGGTGTGGAAATACGATTTCAAGGGGGGAATCTATGTGCTAGATCGACGGACCAGAGAGACTCAAAATTAGATCAACGGCCTGGATTGATTCTGAAAAAGGAGATTACGAAAGCACTAGAAAACGTTAAGTTGAGCTGCGGAAATGAATTGTGAGGTGCATCCATAAATGGTAAAGAATAATGTCCAACATGAAACTCATAGATAGAAGGTGAAGCACGTGTCTTGTGACAGAAACGTGTACAGATGATCCTGCGATGCAGATAGCCCATAGAGAGCTCGCAGAGGAGGAAAAGAAGCCCACATGCGTGAGAAAAAGAGAACCCCGAAGGTCTGAAGATAGAGTATTCCCATTGATGGAGGAGAGGAAGTCCACGGGCATTGTTTTGACGAATCCTACTATCAAAGAAGAAGGGAGCTCGCAGATGAGAAGTGATCAAGAAGTTTTTAATTAATTATTTACTTAAAAATCGTTAATCACAAATTGTTGAAAAGGTGTGACTATCAGATTTGAAAGGGCATGATTGTGAAAGGGTATGTTTCCAGAATAGAGATATGCGTCCGTAGGAAACATGAAGATACTTATACGTAGAATTATAAGTGAGATAAAGGGTCTGGGTCATCTAGATCGATGTAGCCATAGCATCAGACAAAAACTAGAGTGTGACAAAGCAATGGAGGGAAAAGAAATCTAACAAATAACAAAAAACATATTAGGGTGGCAGGGTGGATCTTAGGAAGGCAACAAGCCTGCAAGGGATTGTTTCAACCTTCTAGTAGAAGCAGCTAAATAGGGTGTAGGAGCATCATGTCAGTTGTAGCTGACAAAATAGGGTGTCGTAGCTTCCCTCCAGTAGTTGCTGGTAAATAAGGTGTCGTACCATCCTTTCAGTAGTTGCTGATAAACGAGGGGGTCATAGCCTCCTCCTAGTAGTTGTTGGTAAATAGGGTGTAATACCATGCTTGTCTTTAGCAGCAGACAAAACTATTTGTAAATAACAATTTTGCAGTAATAGGACGTATTGGTGGTTTACCCTATTGGGCTTCCACGTTAAAATTGTGTTCTATGTATTCTTGTTGTTATGTGTTTTTAATGATAGATTGAAAAAGTGGTTAAATTAATAAAAAGATAACAATACCGATCCCCCCCCTCTCTCAGTATCGACCAATAAACCAACAATTGGTATCAGAGCGAATTCTGTTATTCCTAAAGTTGAACCTAGACTACAGGGGTTCAAGATTAAAGAAATATTTTTCAAAAATATAATTCAATGAAATCAAGATAAAAATTGGGCTGGTATGTAATAAAAGATATAAGGAAATCATATAACCATTAAATATCTGTACAACATAAAATAGAATACAAAATTCAATATCAAAGAAACTACGAGCACGAATTTATGAAATGGGACTCACTCTGTCATTAAAAGTTTAAAAGATAACTATATTTCACCATAAGAATCATGTAATGGGATTTAATTGACCATATACAGGATAAATCACAAAAAATACAATTCATAAGATACAAAGTCAACTCATAATCATAATCATATCAAAGCAAAACCTGTATTGAAGATGCAGAGCATTTCATGTCATACAGCATATCATCAAAATTGAATTTCCATAACTCCAATTGCCATCCATTTTTCAATCTAGCTACTATCCTTATATACAAAACATGTGAGCTTCTAAGATAGTCTATCAGATCCTACATCTATGGATCGAGTTCTTCCACAAATAGAAAAGTCGATCTTCTTCAAACAGTTTTTAATACAAGTGTAAATAAAACAGACATCTGTCAAAACCTAATTGTTTTCGAAGGCCAACATGTATGAGCTGGTGGAGGATGAACACCCAGCCACGGATTCGTTGGTAACAAACTTGGTACATTTTCAAACGGATTTCCAAAGGCCCTACTTTCTAGAACTTCAGGAAACCCCTTTTTTGAACTTCTCACTGATTTCATGCAGCAATCCAACTAATGAAGACGATTCATGAGGAGGCTTTGGGAGTTTGGGTTCTAATACGTTCCTAGTTGTGGCAATATTTTTTGAATTTTCGATCACCATTAATTGAATTTGACCATTTTCCATCATATCACTTGCATATGGGTGCCCTTCATGGAGTTTTAGAAATCTCTCCATCTTATCTTGGAATGATACTTTCTGATGCAATATATGTGAGAGATATTGTCGACCCACCGAGATTCATTATAGGTATAAAGTGCTTCAGCAGCGACACAAAGGAATAAATCGAAGTTGAAACAGCTAGCAAGATACCCTTTTCTTGATGTCTTAAGAAGAGGTTTACTGACCTCTGGACCATTTGCAAGTGAGTGCACAAGAATATCAATGCTTCCGAAATCTTGTTTTACAGACTCTGCAACTTCCTGAACTGTCCAATTTGAAGCTCCTGCGTACCTTTTGTTTGCTTTTACATCTTCAGGAACAACCTCGAGGGTATCATAAATAGCATCCAGAGGATAAAAGCATAACTCATGCACAGTATGCAACATATAAAGTTCTTCTGCTTTAGCTAAGGTCACACATTAAAGGAAATTTGAGGTCTAAAATGGGCCTCCTAAGGAAAATAATAAAATAATAGTCTTGAAATAAAAAAATAACATTTATTAACTTTGGAAGAAGAACGAAGAAAACTACTTTTTTTTTTCATATTTTCTACATATCTCCCCGTGTTTTTACTCAATTTTCGATCGGAAGAGCTCGTTGGATGCGGAATTAAATTCCACATCCAACGAGTACCCACATGGCATAATTTTGACAGACCCCGCTACCCCAAAAATAAGAAATACCTAAAAAAAATGTGATGATGATGTCAGCATCACGTTTTTTCAGGTTTTCTTGTTTTTGGGATAGCGGGTTCCGTCAAAAGTATGCTGTGTGGGTTCTGTTGAGGCCTGGAAATTCGCAGGCAGCAACAGTGAGGGATTCTCCCCAATCAACGTTCCCAACTAGCCTGTTGACTGTTTCGTATAAGGAATCCGTCCGGTTTACGGTCCGGCTACCGTAGGTCAAAGTAACAACAAGGGCTTACCGGTTGCGGCTCGGTCCACCGGAATTTGTATTTTGACTTAATGTATGCGATGCATATGCCTATCTTGACCATGCAGGGTGATAAAGACGCAAGGAACTACACAATGTGCTGCGCAGGTTCTTACCTCTCGTCTTAAGTTCACAGACATCTAAACCACATATGCAACCGTGAAGTAAAACAACTAATTATCTAAACACCTAACTATCTATCCCCGGGGAGCCAGAAGAATGATTATTTGTGAGTAATGTGTTATTTGCATGTATGATAAACAAAATTACAGATAGATGATATTTATGCTTACTACACATGAACAAGAAAAATATTCTAACAATCAGATAGCCAATTGTTATATGAACCACATACATTACTCTAGGTGAAATTTTCACAAATTAAATCAGAAATCATTCAACAAGACATAGGTCATAAAGTTAGAACGATCTCACAATTCACGGACACAAGCTGAAAAATAAAGTAGTTCATCTTTCTGCCATCCATTGTATAACATTTGGAAACTTCACAGCTCTTTCTCCAACAGGCAAACTAAGATCTTTTATTGCAAAAGGAAGTAGTTCTTCTTACAATATATCCTCCAGTCTTACTGGGAAAAAGCCCCCTTTTTCTTATCTACCCTTCTTACTTTTATACAAAAGCAAAAATTGGATGGGCTGCCCAAAGTGACCTTTGGGCTTCCCAACCTTTTTGTCTTCCCAACGTTTCATTTTCCCAAAAAGCCTTTTACAAATTATCCAATTACAACAAAGTTGAACGGTCCTCTTGTGAGGAGGGTCCCGCTTGGTTTCCCAAGAATTTCTTCCACGCTGCTGCTTCAGCAGCGAGACCTTCAAACGAGCTCGGTTCTAAAAACTGAATGTTTAGCTCGAACTTTTCAGCCTGGTTTTTAATGGCCTCTACCCTGGCTGTGTTCAATCGCACCTGTTCTTCTAAGAGCTGCATACTGACGGCTGTATGGCCTACTTCATTTTTCAGGATTTGGTCATCAATAGCTTTGATGCGTTGTACTCTGGCTTCTTCATCTTGCTGTCCTTTCTGCAACATTTCTACAAATGCATCACGATCAGGGAACTCATATAGCCTCTGCTCGGCTTCTACCTGACATCGGTTGTAGGTAACCAGGGCTCTCCTGAATAATTCTGTGCAGGCTCCCCTAGTCTTCTTGACTGTTTTATGGAAGTCTTCTGCAGTATTGATAGCGAATTCTATCAGATCGTGGTCCCGTTTAAGGGCTTGTTTAACCTTGGATGGTAGTTCAGCTGGGGATTCCTCATCGTTCTCCGCCCTGGCTATCCTTGTAGTCAGTACTTCGAGGATGTCTTGAGACCTGTCAACAAAATAAGAAGCGGTTTCCAAGATTTCTTCCAGTCGGCCATCAATCTAGACGACTTGGGATCTTTCTTCCTCTAAAGCAGTTTGCAGGTGTAGCACTTTATCTTTCTGGGCCAGGATATGTTCTTTAACCGGCTGTAGATCGACCTGTTGTTCCTTTGCTACTTCCAGCCGCTCTTTCAGTTCTTTAACGTATGCAGTATTGGACTCATAGATAACATTCTGCTGCGCTTCTAGGTCTTCTATCTTTGCCCTCATCCGTTCCTTTTCATTCTTTAAGTCTTGAATTTCCTGCTGTGCACTTTCCAGAGCCTCTTGTGTTGTTTCCTTGGCCTGTGCTTCTACCTGGATGACGTAGATTTCACTCTTTGTGGCCTCCATTTCTCTCAGCACATGTTCATATTTTCTCTTAAGTCTATTGCCTTCTTCCCTTTCTTTTCTCAGGGTGTCCTTAAGCTGAGAGGAGGTCTTCTTGGATGACTCTATTTCAATCATCATTCTGTCTATGTTATCCTCTGAAGCATGTATTGCTCCAGTCCCGGCCCTTATAGTAAACCTTGGATCTACATCTATCCCTACCATCATGACCTTATCTGTTATCATTTTGCTGGCCATTCCTTCTGCCTCTACCTTTCTTTCTGTTCTTCTCATTATCCTTTTAGTAGCCCTGTCATAATATACGGAGCTGAAATCAAGGACATCTTCCCCTTTTTTCTGTACGAAGGGTACTAGCTGAAGCATAGGGGTAGCAGCTACGATGGTAGTGGGCACTTGAGGGATCTGCACCTCAGGGTTTTCCTCGCCCTGGCTCTGACCTGCTTGTGTTTCGGGAGCTTGCTGTTGCGTCAACTTTATCTGTTCAGCCTCCTGCTCTCGCAGTTCTCCGTCTAGCTTTCTCTGGGCTTCTTCGGCTGCTTGCCTAGCAGCTTCTTCTGTTTCTCTGGCTGCTTCTTTTTCTTGTTCAGCTCCTTCCTGGGCAGCTTTCCTCTTTTCTTCTTCTCCCTTTCACATCCATTCTGCAGCCTCATCTTCCAGCCTCTGAGCCTCCTCTCTTATCATTTTGGCTGCTTCTTCAGCCCTAGCTTGCTCAGCTTTATCTTGCTCGGTTCCCTTTCCACCCTTGGTGGGGTTTTTCGGTTTGAATCCCCTGCTGAGTAATGTCATATTTGGGGCATTCCTGCAGACAGAATCGTCCTTATCGAAATGGTGGCTGTATTCGAAAAACACCTTGTGCTTCTTACAGTGTTTCGCTACTTTGCCATAAGTGTCATTTCGTCTGAAAGTCATCTCGCCAAAGTGGAACTTCCCTAGTTCCTCTATAAATTCTGCAGCTTGCTTCACATTGGCGAAACTGCAGCTGCCTAGCTTAAATGGTAGATGTGGATAGGCAGTCTTCTTTTTCTGGAACAAGAAGTGACCAACTCCGTCAATAAACACTTGTCTGACTGCCTCTTTGTGGACTATATAATCCGTTGCATATTTTGGCAGCAGATAAGGTACCTTTGATCCTCCATACATCCTAATATACAAACCGTTTTTTGTCAGGAAATAATCACCATACTCCTCTATTACCTGCATAGCCTCTTCAAACATGCAGTCACATTCGTTCCGGAAGATAAGCGTGTGCAGAGGCATAATAAAATGCTCACAAATCTCCCGGTAATAACTGTGGTACTGATGAGCCCCCAGTAGTTTGTAGGCTGCATATACGAGCATTCTTCCCTTATCCCAAACACATTTGAGCCCGGGGAAAGGCTGGTGGCATAGTATGCAGTCTATCAGAATGGAACTCATATAGAACTCAGATTTTTTTCGGGCTAAAAGGTGGAAAAGCAAACGGCTTAAAACGTAAAAACGCCCCCCCTTACCCAAGGTCAAGATAAAACCCACTCATACAGGCTTAAATCCTAGCTGGACGAGGGAAAACGCCGGGGACCACAAAATATGGGAGAAAACCAATAAATAAAAAACCGTTCAAACGCAATGGGAAACGAACGGAATAAACCTACCTGGCAATCCGACGAAATGAACGAGCTGATGACGATAAGTATTCTACTCTTGCCACCTGGAAGCTGGTACAACGACAGCTCGACCTTCACGCACTCCAAAGATCGACAGCTCAACGCTATACTCACCGCGACAGTGCTCGACAATAGAACAAAACAATACAAAAACCCCATACCATCGCACCGTATATATAAAAAAAACGCCACACGTGCGAGAGCATTTAAATCGGGCGCGAAATGAAAGTTGCATCGGGCAACTAGAGCTTCAGTCCCTGCGTAACAACGGACAATCCCCGGCACCAACTTACCCGCAATGGCTAATAGAATGCATGAATCAGCAGTAATCGGGCGTCGGTGGATACCTTGATCGGATGACCAAGAGTCCGGACCCCTCCGCAACGGCGGGCCCCCCGAATCGAAGCCCAATCAACTTGACACCTTCCGTAATGGCAGATCCTCAGAGCATGATGCCACCAGCAACGGAGGAGGAAATGATGGCCAAGCGCTCCGATACAAAGCCGGGAGACAAACAAAACCAACATCGGAGCGCTACAGAAAGTCCACACCCGGAAACGATCCACAACGTCGGAGGGTAGGATTAAAGAACTGTCCGCAGCATCGGACGAGGGAGACTTCAAATCCTCCCGACGAAGAATAAAAAACTACCCGAAACGTCGAAAAAAAGGAACTGACGCGCAACGGTCGGACATTCAAAACCCATCCGCAACGGCCGGGGCACACAAGAAAGTCTAAACTCGGAAAAAGGCCCGCCACAACGAAGAGTCCAATGACTTAACTCCCGATTCAACAAGGCTTTAAAAGATACGCAAAACGATGATGAACTCAATTAAAGATGGGATTCTTTTAAGCATTGAAATGAGAAAAAATCAATCGATTGACAACAATCCCAAGTGCTGGAAGACGCTTCAGCAAATCATAGACCAAAAATCAATAGGCGGAAATCAAGGAAAAAAACGACTAATTCAAAGTAAAGGAGGGTCCCAAAATTTTAGAATTTGGGAAAAAATTGTTGCAGCTGCAACAGGTTCTCGTTGGATGCGTAATTTAATTCCGCATCCAGCGAGCTCTCCCGATCAAAATTTGAGTAAAAACACGGGGAAATAGGTCGAAAATACGAACAAAAAAAAAATAGTTTTTTATGACAAATATGTAAATTCAACCATTATGGTTGACTCATTTTATTGAAATTCTATTGGTTCTTGAATTCAAACTCACAAGAATTTATTGCTAGCACGTTTTCTTATAAGGCCCATTTTAGACCCCAAAATTCCTCTAATGAAGATTCCAATAGTAGAATTTCCTAATTCAAACTCCCTCATTATGAGAACCTCTATCTCTCTGTTATTCCATTTCATGAACAGATTCAGCTACTACTTCACTAGAATCACCAATTTCATGCTTGCAGAGAGGACAGGAAGCATTAATTTTCAGCCATTTGTCAACACACTCTACATGGAAATGGTGTGTTGCAGCTGCAACAATTTTTTCCCAAAATTCTAAAATTTTAGGACCCTCCTTTACTTTGAATTAGTCGTTTTTTTCCTTGATTTCCGCCTATTGATTTTTGGTCTATGATTTGCTGAAGCGTCTTCCAGCACTTGGGATTGTTGTCAATCGATTGATTTTTTCTCATTTCAATGCTTAAAAGAATCCCATCTTTAATTGAGTTCATCGTCCTTTTGCATATCTTTTAAAGCCTTGTTGAATCGGGAGTTAAGTCATTGGACTCTTCGTCGTGGCGGGCCTTTTTCCGAGTTTAGACTTTCTTGTTCGCCCCGACCGTTGCGGATGGGTTTTGAATGTCCGACCGTTGCGCATCAGTTCCATTTTTTCGACGTTTCAGGTAGTTTTTTATTCTTCGTCGGGAGGATTTGAAGTCTCCCTCGTCCAATGCTGCGGACAGTTCTTTAATCCTACCCTCCGACGTTGCAGACCGTTTCCCGGTGTGGACTTTCTGTAGCGCTCCGATGTGGGTTTGTTTGTCTCTCGGCTTTGTATCGGAGCACTTGGCCATCGTTTCCTCCTCTGTTGCGGGTGACATCATGCTCTAAGGATCTGCCGTTACGGAAGGTGTCAAGTTGATTGGGCTCCGATTCGGGGGGCCCGCCGTTGCGGAGGGGTCCGGACTCTTGGTCATCCGATCAAGGTATCCGCCGACGCCCGATTACTGCTGATTCACGTGTTCTATTAGCCATTGCGGGTAAGTTGGTGCCGGGGATTGTCCGCCGTTGCAGAGGGACTGAAGCTCTAGTCGCCCGACGCAACTTTCATTTCGCGCCCGATTTAAATGCTCTTGCACGTGTGGCGTTTTTTTTTTCTATACGGTGCGACGGTATGGGGTTTTTGTATTGTTTTTGTTCTATTGTTGAGCACTGTCACGGTGAGTATAGCGTTGAGCTGTCGATCTTTGGAGTGTGTGAAGGTCTAGCTGTCGTTGTACCAGCTTCCAGGTGGCAAGAGTAGAATTCCAACCGTCATCAGCTCGTTCATTTTGCTGGATTGCCAGGTAGTTTTATTCCGTCCGTTTCCCATTGCGTTTGAACGGTTTTTTTTTTATTGGTTTTCTCCCATATTTTGGGGTCCCCGGCGTTTTCCCTCGTCCAGCTAGGATTTAAGCCTGTATGAGTGGGTTTTATCTTGACCTTGGGTAAGGGGGGGCATTTTGACATTTTAAGCCGTTTGTTTTTCCGCCTTTTAGTCGCTGCCTCATGCACACAAGGGCTGAAGGGTTTAGGCGCAGACGGCCGTTACGCCGTCTGCGCCAAACCTCGCTGCGCGGCCATGATAGACAGGGGGTAGTCAGGTTTCGGGCACTGCCTGGGGAGTTTGGTAGACTATTGATTTCCGTGGTGCATTCCCAGCCTGTAAACCCTAGCCGTTTCGCTTCCGCGTTTTTTTCCGCAGCCTCGACGAGGCAGAAGGTCGAACCTATTTTTGGCCAGGAGGAATAGGTTTTTGAAGGGGATTTTTACAGTCCACAGTGTCGCCTTCGCGATTCTAACCGCGGCCTGCGTTGATTGCGCCATCCTTCGCACCCCCCTTTTTGCTTTTGGTCACCTAAAACCCTAGTGGGGTCGAAGGGATGTATCATCGGTTACACTGAGGATAGTGTGGGTCGTGTTTTGATGAGGATAACCTGTGCAGAAATGTGGTTGCGCCCCGCCGGGGAGGGCGAGATGTACTATCAGCTTAATGTATTTTTTCTGCTGCCAGTCGCATGCGTCTCCTTTGTGATGTGTCTGCTGGGCTTTATGGCTAAAGTGTTCTCTGTGTTTGCTAGGCAATAGAATGATAATTGAATACTGCACCTGCATATAATTTACAATGTTTTTGCTTCAATGTATCGCTATCATGAGGAAGTGGCAAGTCACATAATAGTGTAGGTTTAATCCTGGCACAAGTATGATTGATAGGCTTGCTCATATAGATCGGATCATAAGATAGTGCACCCATAGTCTCAAGGCATTATAAGGTTGAACAATATATGTATTTGTTGCATTGAACATTACCATACTATGCATAAGATAATGGCACATTGCACAGTACTGCATGCTAGTTTGATTGTTCAGTATGAGAGACTTATGATTTGATTTTATGGATTGGTCACAATTATGATACACTTGAGAAAGGATAAATTGATGCACATTGTCTGCAAATTTGAATTGCTTAATGTCACAATGATTATACATGGCAGGAGGAATTTACAATGTCCAAGGGGCAGAAAAAGAAAGCCCCAACAGTGGAAGAAGTATCAGTACCAGAAACAGAAACAAAAACTGAATATATCTATGAGGACACCCAATGTGTCACCGGGGTTGAGCCTGAATATAAGTGGGGAGAGATATACAGGATGATTTCCCGCAGGGAATTCCCAGACACAGGTCTTGAGGAAGAACCTATTTACGCCAACATTGAAAAATCCGCCATCATGAAGGTGGCTACCTGACCAAAGCTGTTCCCTTGCTCTTATGTGATGAGATGGATTCTACCACACACAAACAACAACACAATGCTGATGGGAAATCTTGAAGGTCAGGGCTATGCTGCATTTAGCCCTGGATATGTGGCATTGGCTTACCACCTGCTAGAGTTTCAAGTCTTCCTGTCAAACGATTGGTTAGATAACCTGAGGATGGATTTAGTGGAAACCCTGAGAAGAATGCTCTTACCAGGAAAGCTTTATAGACACAGAGCAACTGAGGATTATGATACAGCGAGCTTAAGAGCTCCTTACAGGTTTATAGCCTTGATGCTAAACCGGATCTTTGGAAGAGCCAATGGTAGACTCTTCAAATTGGAGTGGATACCTCTTATGTTCCATGTGGCCACAGAAGGAACAATCTTCAACTGGGCCAGCCTAGTATCAAGTAGTCTCTCTTCTTGTGTAGCTGCAGCCTTGGGAGGAGGAGAAACCCGAAAAAAATCTGACTTCTATATGAGTTCCATTCTGATAGACTGCATACTATGCCACCAGCCTTTCCCCGAGCTCAAATGTGTTTGGGATAAAGGAAGAATGCCCGTATATGCAGCCTACAAACTACTGGGGGCTCATCAGTACCACAGTTATTACCGGGAGATTTGTGAGCATTTTATTATGCCTCTGCACACGCTTATCTTCCGGAAGGAATGTGACTGCATGTCTGAAGAGGCTATGCAGGTAATAGAGGAGTATGGTGATTATTTCCTGACAGAAAACGGTCTGTATATTAGGATGTATGGAGGATCAAAGGTACCTTATCTGCTGCCAAAATATGCAACGGATTATATAGTCCACAAAGAGGCAGTCAGACAAGTGTTTATTGACGGAGTTGGTCACTTCTTGTTCCAGAAAAAGAAGACTGTCTATCCACCTCTACCATTTAATCTAGGCAGCTACAGTTTCGCCAATGTGAAGCAAGCTGCAGAATTTATAGAGGAACTAGGGAAGTTCCACTTTGGCGAGATGACTTTCAGACGAAATGACACTTATGGAAAAGTAGCGGAACACTGTAAGAAGCACAAGGTGTTTTTCGAATACAGCCACCATTTCGATAAGGACGAATCTGTCTACAGGAATGCCCCAAATATGACATTACTCAGCAGGAGATTCAAACCGAAAAACCCCACCAAGGGTGGAAAAGGAACTGAGCAAGCTAGGGCTGAAGCACGGGGACTTCACTTAGTGAACATCTCACATAGCACGTGCGATCGTGGGATATTAAAGAATACCCTTAATTTCCAGAGATATTGACCCAAACTCTTTTTGTTGAAACCCCCTCCCAATACTTAAAACCTCCGCCCCACCCTTTTTTATACCTCAATCCTTCTAAATCACCCTACCCACCCCCACCTTAAACCCCTCATCCCCCCAATACCTGCAATATATTGGTTCAATTTATAATAATTTTAAAACCCACAATATGAACTAACGTGATAGGATATTGGTCAACAAGTGAAGCCCCCGTGGGCTGAAGAAGCAGCCAAAAGGATAAGAGAGGAAGCTCAGAGGCTGGAAGATGAGGCTGCAGAATGGATGTGAAAGGGAGAAGAAGAAAAGAGGAAAGCTGCCCAAGAAGCAGCTGAACGAGCAAAAGAAGCAGCCAGAGAAACAGAAGAAGCTGCTAGGCAAGCAGCCGAAGAAGCCCAAGAGAAAGCTAGACAAAGAACTGCGAGAGCAGGAGGCTGAACAGATAAAGTTGACGCAACAACAATCTCCCGAAACACAAGCAGGTCAGAGCCAGGGCGAGGAAAACCCCGAGGTGCAGATCCCTCAAGTGCCCACTACCATCGTAGCTGCTACCCCTATGCTTTAGCTAGTACCCTTCGTACAGAAAAAAGGGGAAGAAGTCCCTGATTTCAGCACCGTATATTATGACAGGGC
The DNA here is from genome assembly GCA_001517045.1 of Pseudotsuga menziesii. NCBI lineage: Eukaryota > Viridiplantae > Streptophyta > Pinopsida > Pinales > Pinaceae > Pseudotsuga > Pseudotsuga menziesii. The sequence continues at coordinate 206,363 of LPNX010373637.1, forward strand.
TACTAAAAGGATAATGAGGAGAACAGAAAGAAAGGTAGAGGCAGAAGGAATGGCCAGCAAAATGATAACAGATAAGGTCATGATGGTAGGGACAGATGTAGATCCAAGGTTTACTATAAGGGCCGAGACTGGAGCAATACATGCTTCAGAGGATAACATAGACAGAATGATGATTGAAATAGAGTCATCCAAGAAGACCTCCTCTCAGCTTAAGGACACCCTGAGAAAAGAAAGGGAAGAAGGCAATAGACTTAAGAGAAAATATGAACATGTGCTGAGAGAAATGGAGGCCACAAAGAGTGAAATATACGCCATCCAGGTAGAAGCACAGGCCAAGGAAACAGCACATGAGGCTCTGGAAAGTGCACAGCAGGAAATTCAAGACTTAAAGAATGAAAAGGAACAGATGAGGGCAAAGATAGAAGACCTAGAAGCGCAGCAGAATGTTATCTATGAGTCCAATACTGCATACGTTAAAGAACTGAAAGAGCGGCTGGAAGCAGCAAAGGAACAGCAGGTCGATCTACAGCCGGTTAAAGAACGTATCCTGGCCCAGAAAGCTAAAGTGCTACACCTGCAAACTGCTCTAGAAGAAGAAAGATGCCAGGTCCTCCAGATTGATGGCCGACTGGAAGAAATCTTGGAAACCACTTCCTATTTTGTTGACAGGTCTCAAGACATCCTCGAAGTACTGACTACAAGGATAGCCAGGGCGGAAAACGATGAGGAAGCCCCAGCTGAACTACAATCCAAGGATAAACAAGCCCTTAAACGGGACCACGATCTGATAGAATTCGCTATCAATACTGCAGAAGACTTCCAGAAAACAGTCAAGAAGACCAGGGGGGCCTGCACAGAATTCTTCATGAGAGCCCTGGTTACCTACAACCGATGTCAGGTAGAAGCCGAGCGGAGGCTATATGAGTTCCCTGATCATGATGCATTTGTAGAAATGTTGCAGAAAGGACAGCAAGATGAAGAAGCCAGAGTACAACGCATCAAAGCTATTGATGACCAAATCCTGAAAAATGAAATAGGCCATACAGCCGTCAGTATGCAGCTCTTAGAAGAACAGGTGCGATTGAACACAGCCAGGGTAGAGGCCATTAAAAACCAGGCTGAAAAGTTTGAGCTAAACATTCAATTTTTAGAACCGAGCTCGTTTGAAGGTCTCGCTGCTGAAGCAGCAGCGTGGAAGAAATTCTTGGGAAACCAAGCGGGACCCTCCTCACAAGAGGACAGGTCAACTTTGTTGTAATTGGATAATTTGTAAAAGGCTTTTTGGGAAAATGAAACGTTGGGAAGCCCAAAGGTCACTTTGGGCAGCCCAACCATTTTTTGATTTTGTATAAAAGTAAGAAAGGTAGATAAGAAAAGAGGGGGTTTTTTCCCAGTAAGACTGGAGGATATATTGTAAGAAGAACTACTTCCTTTTGTAATAAAATATCTTAGTTTGCCTGTTGGAGAAAGAGCTGTGAAGTTTCCAAATGTTATACAATGGATGGCAGAAAGATGAACTACTTTATTTTTCAGCTTGTGTCCGTGAATCGTGAGATCGTTCTAACTTTATGACCTATGTCTTGTTGAATGATTTCTGATTTAATTTGTGGAAATTTCACCCAGAGTAATGTATGTGGTTCATATAACAATTGGCTATCTGATTGTTAGAATATTTTTCTTGTTCATGTGTAGTAAGCATAAATATCAGCTATCTGTAATTTTGTTTATCATACATGGAAATAACACATTACTCACAAATAATCATTCTTCTGGCTCCCCGGGGATAGATAGTTAGGTGTTTAGATAGTTAGTTGTTTTACTTCACGGTCGCATATGTGGTTTAGATGTTTGTGAACCTAAGACGAGAGGTAAGAACCTGCGCAGCACATTGTGTAGTTCCTTGCGTCTTTATCACCCTGCATGGTCAAGATAGGCATATGCATCGCATACATTAAGTCAAAATACAGATTCCAGTGGACCGGGCCGCAACTGGTAAGCCCTTGTTGTTACTTTGACCTACGGTAGCTGGACCGTAAACCGGACGGATTCCCTATACCAAACAGTCAACGGGCTAGTTGGGAACGTTGATTGGGGAGAATCCCTCACTGTTGCCGCCTGCGAATTTCCAGGCCTCAACATGGTGCGAGCAACGAAGCTCCCTCAACTGTACATCATATTTGTATTTGCCAAGGCAAATGCAACAAATCGCATCTTCAATAGAGCCAGATCTTTCATTCTCTGTACCAGCTGCCACAAAGCCACCCTCACATAAACTGTCCGAGTCAGATTCATTGTCATCTTTAAGATCAGTTCTTTCATGTTCAACTTTTCCCTTAAACTTGTAAGTTGGCAGCAAATTAATGACTTCTGACGAATCACCTTTTGTTTGGGCCCGGTCTTCTCAAAAACCAAGAAGAGATATAATGCAGTGTAGGCAACAACATATAGTTGCACATAAAATAAATGGCATGGCATAACCTATACAGCTAAACATAAGAAATACAATACACAACCTGTACAAGTTTGGAGTGTTAGTTTTTCATCACATAAGCTAGCATTATGATCTTAGGATCTTTTCACTAAGAGAATAACAAGCACAGCAATAAAACATAAGCACATCACAAGAGACAAGAGACACGAAGAGTTTTGATCGAGGAAACCATAAATGGAGAAAACCCCGCAACATCCTCAAAGATAGAATCAGCACAAGATGTAAGACCCCAAAACAGTAAGATGCACTACCGACAGCAGTAGTCTTCTTCTTCTGTCTAGTCCCAGTATTTCCTTCCTCACTAATGCACCACACTTGAGTGAGTGAGTGATGTGTTGCACAAGTGATAAATAGAGAGGCTCTCACTCTCTATTTATATTCTTCCGTTCACTTGAAGTGCACTCAATCATGTCGGCCTAGCTTTACTAGAGCCTACATCTCTATGAGTGTATAATAACTCTAGTGCCCCACCACTTGTGGGGACTTTGCCTCCTCCGACCAATAGGAGGGTAACACAATGGTGGGGACTATTGCCCCGACTTACAATGACTCACCTAGGGTCGACTTCACTAGGATAGTCTAATAACCCAAGGGCCCCACAACTGTGGAGACTTTAACCCTTTACAAATAGGAGGGTTACCCACAATGACTTGTCATGAGTTTCTCATTATAGAAACTTCTCGATAGGAACATCGGGGTATGAAATGACTCAAATACATTACAATACATCCCGGAATGAACATCGGGTTACAATAGATAAGAAATACAAGTGAATGCACTCTGAATTTACAATTTCATCAACACTCCCTCTTAACTAGGAAGGTATTCGCTCGACACAATTTATCAGCACAAGTCTTCTTCTTTGTATCATCTCGGTCATCGTCAAGTCCTCCTCATCTTCAAGTCATATTCGTCTTCAAGTCATCTTGATCTATAAGTCATATTCATCTGTAAGTCATCTTCACTGGATCTGGATCATCTCTCGATCTGGATCATCATGGAGCATCATCACTGGATCTGGATCATCACTCGATCTGGATCATCATCACTGGACTAGATCTGGATCATCACTGCTGGATCTGAATCATCACTCGATATGGATCTCTCGGAGTCATCATAACTGGATCTGGATCATAGCTCGATCTGGATCATCTCTGGTCATCATCATGTGTGTACTATCTCATCATAGGAAGTTCTACAGAGCCAGCCCTTTTTCATGCTGGTTGTAGGCCTAGCCACCAGGTAGGTCTTCGCCCAGCACTTACATCTGACCTTCTCATCACAAAGGCACGCCCAGCACTTACATCTGACCTACTCGTCAGAAAGGCACGCCCAGCACTCACATCTGATCATGTAGCAAAACTACAATCACATCAGAAAGGCCCAGCACTCACATTCACCAGCATGATAGGACATCACATCACTAACATCTGTGAAAAGGCTCAGCACTTACATCCATCCATATAAGAACACCTCCTATCACAGTGATGGAAGGGCTTGCACTCACATCTGACCTGGTAGGAACTAAATCCTACACCCTCGTCAGAATGGCCCCCAGTCCCTGACTGAGCTACCTGGTAACGGACCAGGTGCCTCCACTCTCCCTGAGAGTGGCAGTTGCCCTTACATCTGTCCTACTCGACAGAATGGCGTGCACTCACATCTGACCTGGTAGGAACTTAATCCTACACCCTTGTCAGAATGGCCCCCAGTCCCTGACTGAGCTACCTAGTAACGGACCAAGTGCCTCCACTCTCCCTGAGAGTGGCAATTTCCCTTACATCCGACCTGCTCGTCGGAATGGCCAACACTCACATATGACATGGAAGGAACTAAATCCTTTAGCCATGAACAGAATGGTTCAGCCCTTACATCTGACCATGGAAGGAACCAATCCTCTCACCATGTCAGAATGGCTTTCTCAGTCCCTGACTGAGTGTTCCTGGTAACTGACCAGGTGCCTCCATTCCCAGAATGGCAATCAGCACTCATATCTAACATGGAAGGAACCAAATCCTCTCACCATGACAAAATGGCTCAGCCCTTACATCTGACCTGCTCGTCAGAATGGCTTTGGATCTTAGCACTCATATCTGACATGGAACACTGGATACTCTGACAACTTCACGCAACTCTGGTTGTCACAATGTATACAAGTAGCATACAACTGGAGATCAAATATATCAGACAGTAGCTTCCGCAGCCATACTGCCTCACAACTAGCTGAACAAGCTGCAACATACTCTGCTTCAGCTGTACTCAGTGCCACACAGGATTGCTTCCTGCTAAACCAAGAGATCACACCTGATCCCATACTGAAGCAACACCTTGAAGTGCTCTTCCTTTCGATGGAACTACCTACCCAATCTGAATCAACATAACCCTCTAGGTTAATCTTTTGATTTGCATCGTACTTGAGCCCATAATCAACTGTACCCCTGCATGCTTTGCAACCATCAGGTGAACATGTCTCAATGTGTTCACAACAAAGCAAATATCTGGTCTCAGGTACATCAAGGACCCAATCATCTGACGATACATCGTAGCATCAACCGTCTCTGATGAAGCGTCACTTAATAGCTTCATGTTCGATGCCATAGGTGTGGTCATGCAGTCCATCATCCTGAACCTCTTTGTAGAAATTCAGGCCTGCAGTAGATTAATTTCACTCACAGCAATTAACAATTGATCATGCAAATTATCAACAATGGAGACTGAATATGGAGCTGTAACACAGAATTATATTAGTTGAGTGTACAATAGCCAACCCTGTAATAACATAGGCTGCTGAATATATAGAATACATGAGCAAATCGAATGCATGAGGAAGCATCCAAATCTAGCATAA
>LPNX010373642.1:0-11519 GCA_001517045.1 Pseudotsuga menziesii
TTTTCCTAGATCATGGGACTCCTTTATTCAAGGAATTTGTGCCAGAAAGAAGTTAGTCAAGTTCAGCAGACTATGGGAAGAATGCTCTCAAGAAGAAGCTCGAATAGTAGCTCGAGAAGAAAATATGGGAAGTGAAGAATATGTTTTAATTTCCACTCTCACATAAAACATTACACATGGAAGCAATGATTGGCTTATAGATAGTGGGGCTTCCAAACATATGACATGATTCAAGGAATCCTTTGTTAAACTATCAGAACATGAATCACCACACAAGGTGAAACTTGGAGATGACTACCAGTATCCAATAAAAGGTAGTAGGGAATCCTCCTATAAGCTAGACTCTGGAAATTCTATGACAATGAAGGAAGAATTGTTTGTACCAGGACTAAAGAAGAACCTCCTCTCCATATCTGCATTAGATGCAAAAGGCACGAGGGTTGCATTTATAGATGGCCAAGTTATCATGTGGCCAAAGGGAAAGACTATTAATGATGCGGTAGTGATTGGGGAACAAGAGGGAGGTCTATACCAATTGAAGGGCCATCAAGAACAAGCCTTGGTCCATGACAAAGTAGAGCCAAATGAACTTTAGCATAGAAGGCTTTCACATGTGCATTACAGAGCACTACCACTTGCAAGCAAAGCTATTGAAGGTCTTCCAAAAATTCAAGAAAAACATGATGGAGTCTGCAAAGGATGTGCAAAAGGAAAGAACACAAAGAAGACATTTCCAAGTAGCGAGAACAAGGCAAAAGGAATCTTGGAAATCATCCATTTCGATGCATGTAGTCCAATGTCATCAAGTTCATTAAGCGGGTATGCATACTATGTTTCTTTTATTGATGACTTTTCTAGGAAGACATGGATTTACTTCATGAAGAACAAANTGCAGTCCAATGTCATCAAGTTCATTAAGCGGGTATGCATACTATGTTTCTTTTATTGATGACTTTTCTAGGAAGACATGGATTTACTTCATGAAGAACAAATATGAAGTTTTCAGCAAATTCAAGGAATTCAAAGCCTTGATTGAGAACCACACTAAAAAGAGGATCAAGACCTTTCGATCAGATAATGGCAGAGAATTCACATCAAATGAATTCAAAGAGTTATGCAAAGACTCAGGGATAAATAGGGATTTATCCACTCCACATAATCCACAATAGAATGGACTTGCAGAAAGGAAGAATAGAACGATCATGGAAGCCGCAAGGGCTATGCTTCATGATCAATATCTTCCCATGCATCTATGTGAAGAAGATGCCAAAACAACGGTGTATGTACAGAACCATACTCCACACAGAGTACTCAAGAACAAGACACCTGAAGAAGTATTTTTTGGTAAGAAACCAGAAGTCAGCCATCTCAGAATATTCAGCTGTCTAGTGTACATACACATTCCGAAAGAAAAGAGGACAAAGTTAGATCCTTCAAGAAAGAAGGGTATATTTGTGGGATACTCTGAAATCTCAAACGCTTACAGAATATACTTCCAAGGATTCAATAAGATTGACATCAGTAGTGATGTAACATTGATGAAGACTCAGCCTACAAAAAATCCAGAAAGAGGCCTGCTGAAGTTCTTGAAGAATCGAAAGCACCCAGAATTCATGACACAACCATGAACGAAGAAACTCAAGAAGAAGATTGAGAATTTGAAGAACCTCAAAATCCTTTAGATCCACCTCAGGAGAATAATCCTCATAATAGGAAACCTGCTTGGGTATGAGAAGCTATCCAAGGTGTAGAAAGATATGGGGCTCCATAAGAGAATCACAGAGAAAGAAAGAGAACCAGGTCCTGCTCCGGATATGTAGCATTATTATGTGATTTCATCGATAAAGAACCTTCCAACTATGAATAAGTGGCGGAAAGGAAAGAATGGAAGGATGCTATGATCAAAGAGTATCAATTGATCATGAAGAATGATGTTTGGGATGTTGTCCCAAGACCAGAAGGGAAGTTGGTTGTAACTTCCAAATGGATTTACAAGATCAAGCATGCTGCATATGGTAGCATAGAAAAATATAAGGCAAGATTTGTTGCTCGTGGCTTCTCCCAGAAAGAAGGAATAGATTATGAAGAAACTTTTGCACCTGTAGCCAGATACACTTCCATCAGGTCAATACTTGCTCTGGCTATAGTGATGAAATGGAAGATACACCAAATGGATGTCAAGACTGCTTTCTTGAATGGTGTAGTGGAAGAGGATGTGTATGTGGAGCAGCCACTTGGTTTTGAGACACATGATAGGGAGTCTCATGTGTGTAGATTGAAGAAAGCCCTATACGGTTTGAAACAGGCACCCAGGACATAGTACAGGAGAATTGACAGCTTTCTATATAGTTTGGGCTTTACCAAGAGTAAAGAATATTCCAACCTTTACTACAAGGTTGAAGATGGCAACCCAGTGATGCTCCTACTGTATGTAGATGATCTATTTGTAACAGGTATGGATGGGTTGATTGCTGATACGAAGAGAAAGCTTGCTGCCGATTTTAAAATGAATGACTTGGGTATGATGCATTATTTTCTAGGCATGGAGGTGTGGTAGAATGTAAACGAAATTTCCATGGGACAAGGGAAATATACAGTAGAGATCCTGAAGAGATTCGGGATGATGGACTGCAAGGCCATGACCACACCTATGGCATCGAATTTAAAGCTATTGAGTGATGCTTCATTAGAAGTGGTTGATGCTACAATGTATCATCAGATGATTGGGTCCTTGATGTACCTAACGAACACGAGACCATATATTTGCTTTGCTAAGAACGCCTTGAGCTAGTTCTTGACAGATCTGAGACATGTTCACTTGATTGTTGCAAAGCATATTTTGAGGTACCTAAGGGGTACAGTTGATTATGGGCTCAAGTATGAGGCGAGTTAGAAGATTAACCTGAAGGGTTATGTTGATTCAGATTGGGCAGGCAATGCGATCAATAGGAAGAGCACTTCAAGGTGTTGCTTCAGTATGGGATCAAGTGTGATCTCTTGGTTTAGTATGTCACAACTTGTTCAGCTAGTTGTGAGGTAGTATGTTTGAGGAAGCTACTGTTTGATATATTTGATCTCCAGTTGGATGCTACTTGTATATATTGTGACAACTAGAGTTGTGTGAAGTTGTTAGAGAACCCGGTGTTCCATGACAAGTTGAAGCATATCAAGATCAAGTATCACTATATCAACGATATGGTGCAGAGGGGAGCAGTGAAGCTCCAGTATGTTGTGATGGATAAACAGATAGTTGATTTGTTGATGAAACCATTAGCCAGAGTGAAGTTTGAGTACTTCAGGGAGAAGCTTGGTGTTCTCCAGATCGAGGTTCCTTCCAAGGGGAAGTGATGAGTCCATGAGCCATTCTGACATGGTGAGAGGATTGTTTCCTTCCATGGTTAGATGTAAGGGTTGAGCCATTCTATCATGGTGAGAGGATTGGTTCCTTCCATGTCAGATATGAGTGCTGAGCCATTCTGATATGACTATAGGATTGGTTCCTACATGATTAGATATAAGTGCTATTGCCATTCTTTGAATGGAGGTGCCTAGTCAGTTACCAAGAATACTCGGTCTAGGAATGAGGGCCATTCTGATATGACTGTGAGATGTAGTCTTACATGATTAGATGTGAGTACTTGGCCATTCTGATGTGATTGAGGGATGTGTTCCCACTTGATCAGATATAAGGGCTATTGCCATTCTTTGAAAGGAGGTACCTGGTCAGTTACTAGGAAAGCTCAGTCTAGGATTGAGGGCCATTCTGATATGACTGTGGGATGTGTTCTCACATGATCAGATATGAGTGCATGGCCATTCTGATGTGATTTAGGAATGTGTTCCCACTTGTTATGGAGAGAAATTCCTATGGCTTGGGGTACCACAACAGATAGCTTGACTCTAGAAATCAATCCTTTCCAATATGCAATAGAAATCAAATATCTGACACTAAAGGATCAGACCTCGTACCTTATTCCGGATGGTTGAAGTAGATCCCTGTTGAGCTTTCCAACTTAGCTTGAATTGATCAATAACTTTCCTCAACAACAAGTAAAAAAGACAAGGATACTATATGTATTTGTGTTAGATCTATTCTAGCATATATAATCAACAATGTATAATCATTTGAAATCATCCATGGATAAAATATTCATTCAAACATACATTATTGGATAGAAAAAGATATTTCTATTAATATAAAATCAGAGATTACAATGAATATAACCTATGTCGACACGTCTGTGCATTGGAGAAACTGAATCCCACACTTGGGCCTCCACCACCTCAATCCTCCATCTCTCGATAGCAAGCTCACAAGCAAAAGGCAAGCTTGGGAAGAACACAAAAGTGCTGCAAGGGACAAAGGGATGCAGACTCAAGAACAAGTTTTGGCCACAATGGACTATAGTTTCTTTGCTCTCAATTCTCTTATGCCTTCAATGTATCCAAATAGTTCCTTATATAGCTTTTCAAAGGGGTAATGAAAGGTCGAATCCGAGTGATCTCAAGGCATATGGAAGGCCAGGAGACAAGTGAGTTGGATCCATGTCAAGGAATACTCCAAAAGGATTTGGATTTTGTACACATCTCGATGTACACATTTTTAGGGTTCAAACCCACGTATATACACGATAAGGGGTTTAAAAGTCGCGTATAGCAATTTTCACATGTTTATAGGGATGGTCTAGGAAACATGAAAGGACAAAAAATGGTCCAAGGGGTCTACGGAGTCTGCAGAGGGATAGGGGAAGGCCATACAAGTGTGATTCAACTGGTGTGGTAAAATCATCTATAACAGATGCCCCCTAATGTGTGAATTCAGAGGGGTCATATGATGGCCGAAATACATTATAAGTCCATCCCAGAAATGGAGTGATGAAGGATACCAATTGGAAGACCCCACCCAATCAACATAGTACAATGATACAACTCTCTACATAACTGCAAATACATATAGCAGTATCGGCTACATAAGAGCACAATGGCCATGAATAGGCATGATACAAAATATCACATAAAAGGTCATCGCCACATACAATATACATAAATCAGCATCTCCATGATGAAGATATAGAAATGATCCTGATCTCCATAATGGATGAAGATATACAATGGATCAAGATCTCCATAATAGCTGGAAATGTCTGACATATACTGGAATCAATTCACAATAGCTGAAATCTCATGAACACTAGCATGATCAAGGAGGTAGCATATAAGAGATGCCACCAATCTGGAAGGTCTTCCACACAAAACTCTACGAGTGCATGTCCTACTATGTGAATAGAGGTGTCAAGGTTGAACATAGTAGTCCATCGTCTGATTACTGGTCATTGATGTATACCGTTAACAGACGCGAGACCACCCACCGATAATCAAAATGGGAATCAAGGTACTAGAGTGCAAACTAACAAGTGTGAATAAATGTGTTGAGGTCAAACACTTGAGAAGATCCATCGATCAGGGGACATTGATGTATTCCCAAAAACTGTCAATGGTGAGAGAACCTGCCACTGATGACTGCAAGTCTCAAGGCACTCAAAAATGACTCTAGATTCCAATCCTAGAATAAATGATATGAAGTCGATGGGATGAAATCCGCTGGAAGGAGGGCATTAAGGAATCCCCCATCATCCAACACGAGGTACTAAGCAAAGCTGTATAATGTGGAAGGACTCGATCATAAGGTGCACAAACCAATAACTGCACCGGGAATGGCCGACATGCAAAGTCAAGATAACTGAGGAATGGCCGACTCAGGTTTCAACTTCCTTCGAACAAGATCATAATGATGAATGGTGACTGAATAAAGGCAACATAGACTCGATATATAAAACTAGGACATCTCTGCGACATAGGAGGCATCGACAGAGGCTCCATGGGGACTGGAAGCTTAACCAGTCGATGGAGATAAACTCAGATAAAATGAGTACAGCTCCTAAAGTAAAACTATAAACCCAACCAATGGATGTGGTATTCAGAGCTTTGTTCGAAGGCGACATGACTCGACAGCTGCCAAAAGATAACATCTTTCCTTGTTCGGCTTTTTTGTTTTTTTGTTTTTTTGGACTTTTTCAAATATTTAAAAAGCTTGAAAAAGAATAAAACTGCTTTATAGTTACAGACTAGGAGGAGATGAGTGTCATATGGGAAAAAAAACTAGTTCCAAGCAATGGAACATACCTATGCTCAATGCAAGGATACATGTGTAGGATAGCGACACCCGGGGGAAAGTCCCCTCCCGTTAAAAATAGGGAGTCAAGTTGCAAAGGAAAAATGGCTCTACATGGCTAGACATGAGACGAGCTCGAGCTATATGTCTAAAACTCAATGTCAGGGAATCCGGTGTAAGGCTCAATAAGGCGAGAAAACCTCATGATAATGCAATTACAACTTGACACAAGGGAGTCCTGAGGGAAATAGGCCAGCAAAAGATCAAGAGGAGTATGAAGCTCTTACGAAATGTCATGGCAATACTATACAACAGACTCCCACACCCTAAGGGACAAAATGTCAGCATGGGCACCAAATGCAAATAAGGCGCTAACTAGGGTACCCATGTAAGGTCAACCTCTACGACTCATATCATGCCACTTCTAAAACAACAAGAAGGTTCTGTGACATAATAGAGTGGGTTCATACCTAAGGCTATAACGAAACGGTCATAAGGTCATGCAAAATGCAAACGGTGATGAAACCTAACCTATATGCCATTTTATACATGATACCTAAAATCGACATGAACGGGTCAATCCAACGGCTGAAACGACACTCAAAAGGGTCTCCTACACCATAAATTAGTCCAAAAATGGTCCAAAAGGATTAGAAATGGTCCAAACTATAGGAAAGGGGGTAAACATTTTCAAAAATTTGATAAATTTCTATAAATAGTAAAAAAATTCAAAACATTATAAAACATTTGAAATTTTTACCCATTTGAGCTCAGAACTTCAACAACGAATTCCAGGAGATCCAGCTGGCAGAATCCACTACCGTTTTTTCCAAGTACTTACCCATGCTCTACTCTTTCATTTTGATGCAAATTTTGTCAAATTCCATGGTGTATTTGGGTTTCTAGGCCATTCTAAGATACGCGTAATGGCCCACATGAAAATCGAGGGCTCTTTTGTGTATAGGGATAGATATACGCGGAAAACACCCTCAAAGTCACGTACATATGTAGTTGTTTGGAAAACAGTTGTGTATGCAGCTGCGCTCAATGATTTTTAAGTATTCTAATGGACAAAACTCAAATTTTATGTGTAGGATGGTCCTAGAATGGAGAGAACATGAACATGGTGATGTAGAAGAGGCAGTAAGGGTAGATCTGATGGCTCAACAAGTGTTACGTGCATGTGGGCTTTACAAATTTTGGTCTCTTGGTGGCTTAAGAGCCAAACCATGACTATTGCATATGTTAGTGGACTACTGGGATCCAGAATCAGAGTCGTTCCAGATGTCCCTCACCATAGAAGTGGAGGACATATACTTTGTTACTGGACTTTCTCGATGGGGGGAAGTGGTGAACCTATGTTCTCGCGGGCCCAGAGGTGGCCTAACTATAGATGAGTGCATTGCGGTGTACTGCGATCCAGACATGGAGAAGGTGGGGAGTTAGATCCCAACTAAATCCATACAGGTGCTAGGCCTAAAGGCCATCCTACTGACACTGGGCAGAATAGCAGGCTTGGCTTCACTCTACCAGGCCTCGTGGCCTCTGATGTTCTATGTAGTGGAGTGCATGAGACCCATGGTATACGATTGGAGCACTATGCTACTAGGAAACATGATATACCAGCTCAGTGAGTGCAAGATGGGTAGAGTGCGAAAATTTGGTTTTAGCACCATATTGAGCACGTTTTTCTTCGAGCATGTTCCAGGATTGAGCCGTAGAGTTGACGCTCCTCTACACAGGGTTCACGATTTGGCCCAATGGCATTGGGCGAATGAGATGCACAGACAAGGTGGAGTAGGGTGTCCAACCCCTATCTCGCTGATTTCTTTCCGTGGTGGCGATGACAGATAGTTGCCATTGATGACTACCCCTATGTGGGGATAGATTTCTGGGGAGAGCCAGACATGCCGCTACGACCAGGATCGGCATACGTTGACATAGGTAACGAATCTCGACCCTCTTTTTAAAATTTTTGAGTTATTTAATTTTTTTGTGTTTTTTGATTATGTGGAATCAAAAGACATTTTTTTGGGTGATAATACATAGTGACATCTACCATATGCATGCATATGTGGGGCCACGATACCCTAAAGGATTCCCTCATCATAGACGGAGGGGAAGAGGAGACGATATCACAGTTGTGGATGCAGAGCAGACGCTCCAAAGCATTCATACCAACTTCATGAGACTGACACATAGAATACCCATGGTGCAAGTTGAGGACTTTCCTAAGGCCATGCAGCACGAAGTGGTGGGTGTACCACGAGTATGGGTGCAGCTATTTTGATAGCTAGCTAGAGCCATAGTGACATTCCATGATCACAACCCCCCTCTTCCTCCACAGGCTTAGATACCTGGGAGTGATACATTTTGTACTACCGTGTATTATATCTTGGTGGCTCAAGAGCCCCATTTTTCTATTATGACACTATCTATTACCACATTTTGGATGTTTATAAAATCTTTTATGATGATCAATTTATTTATTTACAAGTGAAAAAATTTATGTTTGTGATGAGCTTATTGTGTATGAAACAAATGCTAATCTAACACGTAGTTAGCATATGAGTCAACAACTTGATTATTAATTCTTGGAATATGTATGTATGTTATATTGTCAAATTTCCATTCCAATAATCTCACACGTAAGAATCTTTTTAATAATGTCGGATCTCTAACATGGTACAAACCATTAAGCTATGACACTACTAACTCCGAATCAAGACGTACCTCAAGATAGAGAACGCCATGTAAAATGTCATCCCGTAGAAGCTCAATAACGACGCTATACTCAGCAACATTGTTTGAATATGGCCGTAAACATATGCCTCCTGAAGATAATACTTGACCCATAGGAGTATAAATCACCCAAGCATCAGAGGCTGAGTGTTGAGTGTGACTGATCGCACCATCCATGAATCCTATGAAGGTGGAAGATTCCATTGACATCTGCAAAAAGAAACGGAAACTAATCACAAACCCGATCACCATAAGAAAAAGACCTACCTATGCAAAATTGTACAATAATATACAATAACTAGCCTTGGATAAAAATCACGCATAGTACTTTTTGAGATGAAGCCCATTTTTAGGCTCTGCCAAGGCCATTCCCTCATAATCCACTAACATTGAGATGAAGCCCATTTTTAGGCTCTGCCAAGGCCAGTCCCTCATAATCCACTAACTCATAAGCACCCTTCTCTAACACACGTTTGACGACGTAAGGACCACGCCACATGGGGTTAAAATTTCCTACCCCCAAGGGTTCTTTTAGTTGATCTCACAAAAGGACCAATTCTCCCTCACTAAACCTCCTTGGACGGACATACTTATCATACTGTACCTTTACGCGATGCTTATTTACTTCTAGAGCCATCAAGGCATCTCGACGCTGCTCATCAAGTTGCTCAAGCTTGACCAAACGCTCCTCCAACGGGGAAGAGTCTGGTAAGAGCTATATGGCTAGCTTCAAAGAAGGAATCCTGCACTCAACCAACAATACCAACTCCACTCCATGTACAAGTTGATATGGAGAAAAACCTGTGGCAATCTTAACAGCGGTTCTATAAGCCCACAAAGCAGGATATAACATAATGTGCCAATTATTCTTGCTTTGTGCGGTGGTTCATTGGAGAATGGATTTGAGTGATTTGTTCACTGCTTCTACTTGTCCATTCGCTTGAGGGTAGTAAGAGGAGGAATGCTCTTGTTTATACCCTAACTTGGATGCCAACTCTTCCATCATATGATTCTGAAAGTGCAAGCCATGGTCAGTGACAAGATCTTTTGAAATCCTGAACCGAGTAATAATCTAGTTGAATACGAAGTGCACGGCTGTCTCATCGTTCGATTTAACTGTTCACATAGCCTCAGCCCATTTCGTGAAGTAGTCAACAGCCACTATGATATGATGATGCCCCCTAGCTAAAGCTGGGTTGCAATCCATATAATCTAGCCCCCACTTAGTGAAGGGACTGGCGATGATTATGGGATGTAACAAGGCAGGTTTCGAGCACATATTACGTGCAAACACCTGGCAAGGATGGAACCTCTTGACCGCATCTACACAATCCTTAAATATCGACGACCAGAAATATCCCGCTCTTAAGATTTTTTGGGCTGTAGAAAGCCCAGATAGATGACCACCACACGCCCCTCCATGGCAATCATTCGGCACTACCTCAGCCTCTTCATGAGTTAAACAACGTCGTAAAATGGAATCTACCCTATTGAAATATTGTAACTTCGAAGAATATTCTATATGTATTTTTTTTGGTCCTTGATGGTCCTACTGGAAGAACCATTTGTATTAAATTGTACCCCAATGCTCCTAATCGAAAGAGTTAATAAGAGTCTTGAGGTAGTCCCCTCTAATTATAAAGGTGGGTCATTAGCACCCCAGTGTATTTACTTGAGCCTACATGTGTAACTCGAGCCTACATGATTTAACTCGAGCCTACATGTCAAATGAGTTAACTTAAGTGAACGGATGAATATAAATAGAGGTATAGTGCTCCTCATTTGTGACACACACACTCTCACTTGTGTAGTGCATTAGTGGAGAAGAGAAGTAGCTGGAGAAGGAGGAGGATCAGGCTGTAACAGGTCACCATGGGAAAAGGATCATAAATCCCAATTGGTGAAACCAATTCTAATGAAACCTATGGTTTTGGATCATGAACATGCGACCTTACCTCAATGAGAAATTGCAGACACATAGGAGCAGTAATTTCAGAGATATCATAGAAACAGTGACAGGCATTTCTGCAGAAGAAATTGGAAAACTAGGGCTTCCTGTTCCGGGAGCTTCCCTCCACTGTTTTCAGAAAAGGAGTACATTAGACAGCTCCATTTTAAGAGATATATCTTTCTATCCAATCATATCTTAAATATTCCAAGTTTTGAAAATTATGGTTTCTCTGACAAACCCTAAATCAGCTAGCTCTAGAAGCAGGACGAACACCTCAAATCAGTAAGATCTAATCTTTTGCTATTTGCATTTGAGGTTCTCATTTCAAAGTGATCTATCACATCAGCTTGATGATAAGCTTGGTAAATTTGACAACTTCCAAGCATGGAAGTATATGATCTCTCTAAATAAAATGAATTGGACACCTACATAAGTAGAGAGGTTCCAATTCCATACGAAGATGAGGCTCAAATCCTTACACAAGAAGAACTTGATCAAGGCCAAGAAGATCATTGTTGATTCAATCACAGATCAATTTGTACCACAAGTGTATTCCCTAAAGACACTAAAGATGTTTGATTCCTTGATCAAGCTATTTGAAGATAAGAACTTAAATCAGAAGATGGCTTTGAGAAAACAGTTGAAGAATGTGAA
>LPNX010373642.1:13214-30211 GCA_001517045.1 Pseudotsuga menziesii
ATGCAGATGATGATGATTTAGTATTTCTATACCGAATATAGAGATGATGATGTTTCAGTATTCCCATGCTGAAGATATAGATGATGATGATTTCAGTATTCCCATACTGAAGATATAAATGATATTTTAGTATTTACATACTGTAGATATAGATGATGGTGATTCCATATTTCTATACTAAATATAGAGATGATGATGCTTTTAGTATTTCTATACTGAAGATATAGATGATGATGCTTTTAGTATTCACATACTGGAGATACAGATGGTGATAGATCAGTATTCAGATACTAAAGATGTAGATGATGATGGTTTGGATGATGATGTACTGACAAAGCCTCTGCCTCAAGTAGAGTTTGAACACTTTCAAGACAAGCTTGGTGTTGTTCGGAAAGGCCTTCCTCGAAAGGGGGAGTAGTGATGTTGCAGTGGGATTGTATCATCCCTGGGCATTCTCCCTAAAGTGATCCGGAGACCTCAGTCCTCGATAATGAAGAGGGATTGTATCATCCTGGGACATTTGTCCATAATAGATCCGGTGACCTCAGTCCTCGAGAACGTGGTGGGATTGTATCAACCCTGGGCACTTTCCCTAAAGTGATCCAGAGACCTCAGTCTTCGAGAATGAAAAGGGATTGTATAATCCTGGGACATCTGTCCATAATAGATCCGGTGACCTCGGTCCTCAAGAATGTGGTAGGATTGCATCATCCTTGGACATCGTCCTAAAGTGATACGGATTGATTCTCCCATAATCAATCCGGTGGCTTCGGTCCTAGAGAATGTGGTAGGATTGCATCATCCTTGGACATAGTCCTAAAGTGATAGGGATTGATTCTCCCGTAATCAATCCGGTGGCTTCGGTCCTCGAGAATGTGGTAGGATTGCATCATCCTTGGACATAGTCCTAAAGTGATACGGAATGATACTCCCATAATCAATCCGGTGGCTTCAATCCTCGAGAATGTGGTAGGATTGCATCGTCCTTGGACATAGTCCTAAAGTGATAGGGACCAATTCTCCCATAATCAATCCAGTGGCTTCGGTCCTCGAGAATGAACAGGGATTGTATCATCCTGGGACATTTGTCGATAATAGATCCGGTGACCTCGGTCCTTGAGAACGTGGTGGGATTGTATCAACCCTGGGCACTTGCCCTAAAGTGATCCAGAGACCTCAATCTTCGAGAATGAAAAGGGATTGTATCATCCCGGGACATCTATCCATAATAGATCCGGTGACCTCGGTCCTTGAGAATGTGGTAGGATTGCATCATCCTTGGACATCGTCCTAAAGTGATACGGATTGATTCTCCCATAATCAATCCCGTGGCTTCGGTCCTCGAGAATGTGGTAGGATTGCATCATCCTTGGACATCGTCCTAAAGTGATACGGATTGATTCTCCCATAATCAATCCCGTGGCTTCGGTCCTCGAGAATGTGGTAGGATTGCATAATCCTTGGACATAGTCCTAAAGTGATAGGGATTGATTCTCCCGTAATCAATCCGGTGGCTTCGGTCCTCGAGAATGTGGTAGGATTGCATCATCCTTGGACATAGTCCTAAAGTGATACGGACTGATTCTCCCATAATCAATCCGGTGGCTTCGGTCCTCGAGAATGTGGTAGGATTGCATCATCCTTGGACATAGTCCTAAAGTGATAGGGACCAATTCTCCCATAATCAATCCGGTGGCTTCGGTCCTTGAGAATGTGGTAGGATTGCATCGTCCTTGGACTTAGTCCTAAAGTGATAGGGACTGATTCTCCCGTAATCAATCCAGTAACTTCGGTTGTTGAGAATGTGGTGGGATTGTATCATCCCTAGACTTTAGGTCCAAATATGATCCAAAGACTTTCTATCTTTGAGTTGTGGATTCCAGGTTGTTCCCGATGATGATGATGCCGTACTGATTGAAAGATCAGAGTATGATGATGATGACGTACTAATCGAAAGATCAGAGTATGATGACGTACTGATCAAAAGATCAGAGTATGATGATGACGTACTGATCGAAAGATCAGAGTATGATGATGATGACGTAGTGATCTAAAGATCAGAGTATGATGATGACGCACTATGATGTTTCTGATTGAAAGATTAGAGTATGATGATGATGTTTCTGATTGAAAGATCAGATTATGATGATGATGTTTCTGATCGAAAGATCAGAGTATGATGATGATGTTTCTAATCGAAAGATCATAATGTGATGATGATTATGATCAACAGATCAGAATATGATGATGATGATGTTGCTGCTGATCGAAAGGGAAAAGTGTTGATGATGATATTGCTGATCGAGAGATCAAAGTACTAAAGTGTTGCTGCTGATCGAAAGTTCAAGGTCCTGAAGATGTTGTTGCTGATCGAAAAGTAAAAATGATGAAGATGTTGCTGATCGAAAGGACAAAATGCTGAAGATGTTGTTGCTGATCAAAAATTCAAAGTGCTGAAGATGTTGCTGATCGAAGGTCAAAATGCTGAAGATGTTGTTGCTGATCGAATAGTCAAAGTGCTGAAGATGTTGCTGATCGAAAGGTCCAAGTGCTGAAGATGTCATTGCTAATTGAAAGATCAAAATGTTGAAGATGTTGCTGATCAAAGACTGAAAATGTTGCTGATGATGAAGACTGAAGATTGAAGATGAAGACTACATGATGTTGAAAAGCTTCCAATGATTTATAGATGTGTTACCCTACTAATGTTTATGATTTCCCCTATCTCTACTCTTGTTGTTGTTGATGTTGCTGTAGAATACCCTTCTTGTTAAGGGGGAGTGTTGAAATATTGTAACTTTGAAGAATATTCTATATGTATTTTTTGTGGTCCCCGATGGTCCTACCGGGAGAACCATTTGTATTACATTGTACGCCGATGCTCTTAATCGAAAGAGTTAATAAGATTCTTGAGGTAGTCCCCTCTAATTGTAAAGGTGGGTCATTAGCACCCCAGTGTGGTTACTTGAGCCTACATGTGTAACTCGAGCCTACATGATTTAACTCGAGCCTACATGTCAAATGAGTTAACTTAAGTGAACGGATGAATATAAATAGATGTATAGTGCTCCTCATTTGTGACACACACACTCTCACTTGTGTAGTGCATTAGTGGATAAGAGAAGTAGCTGGAGAAAGAGGAGGATCAGGCTTTGATCTCCTTGCTGGTTTTATCTTTTATCTTTTTGGGGCATCTATATTGAGGAAGCTTTTGCTGGGTTTTTCCCTTTAGGGTTTTCCCAGGATAAATCTTTGTGTTCCTTTTTTATGGTTGTGCTTGTCTATCTTTCAGTGATCTTGTTTATATGATTTTGTCATGAAAATGAAATGAAATACTGATGTCTTAGCTAAGCATATGAAAATTTAACATACCCCACAGTGGTACAAAGTGTTATCCACTATGAGGTAATTCTTAGACACGCGATGTAACCGTCATCTTTCATCCCGTGAGAGGTGAGTAGGGACCTTCAATGTTTGTAAATATATAATGATATCCCCATACCATGGGTCTAAATTTGAGATTAAGAATATGTGCTCATCGATAAACGTATCTTCACAAACTAACTCCTCGGCGTCGCTTGGGAAATCCGATATAAGCTGTGCAAAAATTAACGATTTCTTTGATTTTTTCGAAACAAACTCAAGATCGAATTCTTGCAATACTAAAATCCATTTATTATATTTTCCCCCAATCATCCTTCAAGTGAGGACAAATTGAAATGGATTGACATGGGCTACCACCAAGGTCTGGCGAAGGAGAATATAATGTCTCAACCATTGCATCGCATGTACGGTAGCTAAGGCAAGCTTCTCAACATGGGAATAATGGATCTCCGCATCAATAAGATTCTGGCTTAGATAGTATATGACATTCTCTTGGAGCTCCTCATCCTATTGAACCAAAATCATACCAATCGTCTCCATGGAAGCGGCCACATAAATTAGAAAATCACGGTTATAGTCTGGGGGACTAATCACCGAGGCTGATGCTAGGGCTCGCTTGAGCACATCAAAGGACTCCTGGGCTCACTCATCCCAACAAAAGGTGGTGTCCTTCTTCAAAATACGCATGAAGCCTCTAGTCAAATTAGAAAAATTGACAACGAATCTCCGTAAGAAGTTTGCCATGCCTTGCAAACATTGAAGATGACGAATGTTTTTTGGGGGAGACAACTGAAGTATTGCCTCAACCTTCAAAAATTCGACTCTTATACCCTCTTTAAAAACAATGAATCCTAATAAGCGACCAGACTTCACACAAAATATGCACTTGTGAGGATTTAACCTGACCAAATAATGGCAGCACCTTTCGAATACCAATCTCAAATGATAGGAATGACACATTCTCATACGAGAATAAGCAGCAAGGTCATCCAAAAAAACTTCGATAATCAATTTGAGATCATGGAAGATCAAGGTCATAGCCTGCTGAAAATTAGCCCTGACATTCTTAAGGCCAGAAGGCATTTTTCGATATGCAAAAGTTCCCCAAGGACAAATACATGCAGTCTTATGTTGGTCCTTGGGTTTAATTTTTATCTGATTGTATCTAGAAAAGAAATCCATAAAGAAAAAAACCTCGCTACCCGCACACTCATCCAAAATATGATCAATAAATGGTGTGGGGAAATTGTCCTTAGGACAGGCACGATTCAAATCACAGAAATTAGTACATATGCAGATTTCTCCTTGCTTCTTATCAATTGGAACAAGGTTTGAAACCCACCTCGTCAAGGGAACGGAATAGATAAAACCGGCTTTCAACAGTTTCTCTGTCTCTGCCTTAATCGTGGGTGCTTTCCTAGGATTCACTACATGCAAGCGTTGTCGAAGAGGCTTAGCATTGGGATAAGTCTTAATCTCGTGTTCAACAATGCGAGGGTCGATACCTAGAATTTCATTGTAAGACCAAGTAAAGATATCATGAAATTCTTTAAACATTTCGATGTATTCTTGAATCTCAGCATGGGAACATTCTGCCCCAATATATACATTCTCTATCTTGCCAGGATCGCGAGAGATATTGATAGGAATCATTGGAGATATATTTTCCATGTTCCCATCAGCCATCGGACCAAGAGAGCTTAATGGAACCATGGGACTACCAATTCTCTCACTAAGAACCTCCCTAAATTCATCACGCTCCAACCGGTCAAGCTCGGGAAGAAAGTAAGATCTATGATGCAACTCTTCCCATGGTGTTTCAACCCCCGACATGGCCTCAATAATCGCTTCGTCTGAAGGAAAAACACTATCAAGGAAGTCGTGTGCATGAGAATACTAAACTGCCCATGTAGGAAGCACATATGGGTCCTCCTCCTCCGTCCGTGAAGAGGAAGGACTAGGCTCTACAACACATCCAAGATTAGCTTGATAAGCTACCATAGTTGCAGGCAACAGCACGTCTGTCACGATGGGATCACTCGAAGTACTCGATGTAGGAAGAATCCAAGTATCTTCCATATGACTTGTGTGAAAAGACACCGATCTCATAGATGTCAAAGCCTCATCGAAACTAGACCCTATCATAAGGATAGGTGCAGGACATCTAAAGCTTCCCATGAGGGATGGATACATGCCCACACCCACACTCCTAGTTGCTGGATGAGAGTGCTCTACAATTGGGATTGAAGCTCCCAAAGATGTAGTAACTATCAGATTCTTGAATGACGTTTGATCAATCAGAACTATCTTCCCATTAAATGGAAAGCATACAACGCGAAATAGTGAAGAAGATACGGCTTGCATACTGTACATCCAATTCCTACCTAGCAAGAGATTGTAGTCAAGGGGTGCATCAACCACCTCAACCTCTATTGCAATGATATTCCCTCCCAAACGGACCTTAAGGGAAGGAAGGATCCCGTGCGGCCTAAATGATCTCCCATCAAACACAGTTAACATGGTCACGGGTTTAGACAACTCAGGGGAACGTAAACCCTTCCAACACGATAAAGACATCATAGAAGCAGCAGCACCTTCACCAATCACAGTACGCTTGATGGCTGTGTTGAGACATTCTACATGAATCAAAAGAGACACATAGTAAGGCAAGCAAGGCTGAAGTCCTGCGGTTTCAAATTTAATCATGGAGGAAGAATTGTCATCATTCACACTAAGGGAAGAAAGCAAAGCCTTCCTTTAAGAAGGACAACTCTGAAGTACTTCTAGTGCAAACATCGCATAAGGAGTGTGGCCCAAATCCTCGACAACAGAATAGTTCTAGGTGGCTCAGGAATTAGAATTGTGCCCCGAACGCTTAAGGACTCCCTTAGGAATGCAAGGTGCAACTTCAGGTTTATCCACAGGTTTTTCAATACGCAAAGGAGTCCCTGGTGGATCAAGTTCCTTTCCTGGGTTGGGTTGTGACGAACCATAGTCCTTCGCATGGGTCACAACTTTTGTAGCACGTACCATGTTAATGCAACCAAGACCACTACCCTCCAGTGGATCTTGATAACCACCAAACTGATCATGGGTCCTCAATTTCATGTTTTGATTGTGAGGTAAAGGGTTAGTCAGCACAGCTGGGACCTGCGCTAAGAATCTCGAGGCTTCATCAATACGAGGGCACAAGTAAGTGAGGTGATCTTCCTTACATAACTTGCAAGAAAATTTAACCTTATGTTTATCTTGCTTGTCCCCCCCAACATTACGAGCGTTCTTGTCATTATTATTAGCATTTTCATTCCTATTCCCACCCTTATGATTGTTCTTACCCTTCTTTTTATTCCTTTCGGGTTGCTGGTTACCCTTCTGGTCCGATGATTGCACAGAAAGCACACTTGCCATTTGGGTGGGTTGAGACGAAGCTGTGGCTTGTCCCAAAGCAGATTGGTTGATTGACAATTAACTAACTTGTTTTGCAACCGAATCCATAGGTTTAACACTCGCACAACCAACAATGACATCGGCATGTGGTCCAGGTTTAACTTTGGGGTCGAAACTAGAACGCGGAGCATTGGGAATGATCTCATATAACAAACCGGATTGAGCATAAATCAAATCCAGTTCTTGCACCCTAAAAATGGCTTGTTCCTCATTTTGCACTTCGGATGTAGAAACATCCTTCGCTATATAAGGCAATAACGACTTAAGGAACCATTTGAGGAGGAATTACGATGGTATAAAGGCTTTAATCAACCTCTTCCGTCTATGCCACTCCTGGATATGATCCGAGATATGTGTGGATTTATCCTGCCGAAATGTCGACAAGAGTTCTGTACCAATGTCATAACGCACTGGTAGTTGGAAGTGGTTAAGAAAAGTCATCGCTAGGTCATCACACAAAGCAAATGCCCCCCTAGGTAGCTCTATATACCATTTCGCGGCAGGCCCTATAAGGGTGCGTTGAAACAGCCTTAAACAAATCGAATCTTGGTGTAAGGAATTTGAAGAGCACCATAGGTGAAAGGTAGTAACATGTTCGCTTGGATCCTCTCCCGATTTGACCTCGAATTTGGGTATGTCCGAGGGAAGCTTAGTAGGGACAGCCGGCCAAGCTGGGTCATGAGCTACAGGATCGTTCGTCAATCTCGACAAGTCAAGAAGGTTTAGAATTGCGAGGAAAGGGAGACTAGGATAAGTAGGTCGATGGACTGCTCACTGATAGTTCCGATTCACATAGGTCTGATTACCATAACCACCATGGCCTTGGCCATAGTGCCCTCCTTCCATTTGACCCGTATAGGGTGGCATGGAAGCACCATAATGTGGTGCACCTTGACTATTAGGAGATACAAAGCCATAATTTGGAGAGTAAGTAGGTTGTTGATACCCACAGCCATAAGTTGAAGAACATTGCCCATACTGCGTCCCATAATAAGGTCCATAAGTCATCGCATGAGATGTCCTATGAGACACTCCGTAAGTAGGGATATATGCTCCGGAAGTAGGAATATACATTCCGGAAGTAGGAATATACACTCCGAAAGTAGTAACATGACCTCTAGAAGTATGAACATGACCTCCCAAAACAATGAGCGGTACTTGAACTTGAGACACAATTGGTCGAGTAACAACAGTACGGACCTGACTTGTAGCAACATTCCAGCCCGAAGGACCACGTGAATGAGGTGGAGGGTGAACATTCGAAGAACTAGGGAAAGAGGATGAAGGGACCTGTGTAATTATGTACATGTTTTTCCCTATAGGCACTCGTCTTGGATCTGATATCCTAATAGGATCACTAGCCCTAGGCCTAGGAGGAATATGTGATGTAGCTTCCACCGCTGGGATGGAAGGTGCAATGTGACTTGTGCTCCCAAACCTCTCCGCATGGTAAGGAATGAGAGTGCCCCTAAGCATAGTACTAGGTTCAAACTCTGAATTGACATGAAATTCCAAATCATGTGTGGGAAAACCAGACATACCATAACTACCATAACTAGTGCTCATAGGTTTAAAATGAGTCTCATCATCTTTCGGCATTCCATACTAGCGATGCGTCAATGGGGGATCAACACTAGAGTAAGTAGGTCCATCATGAAAAGTACCTGTCTCAGAAATTACAGGACCTAACTCAGTCAAATCAGGTGAAGGATCATAGTTAGGAGTAAACTCCCCATCTTCCACTTGAATGGGAGAAGGTGGTTTAGGAATACCTTCAACATGGTCTCCCATCGTGTGTCAATCAATGTGCGAAGTAGTCCGCCTGGACTGTCTATCACTTTCTCTGAAAGGAGGAGTAAATGTAGAAGGTGGAAGTCCTGCTAAATGACGAGAACGGCGAGGCGCCGCTCCTAAATCCAGAATGACTCAAAAAATATAAAAGACTCTCTATCTACGCAAACCCTAGGCAAGCTAATGTGCACAAAGCATACACCAATAAAATCTAAAGCCAAACACAAGCAATCAAGGGTAGGATAAATGAGCTCTCGAATGAAGCAGGTATGTCTCACCTAGGAGAGGCTTGAGACTCTGATACACAACAAGCAGAGGTACGTAACCAATTATTGTAGCCCTCATCTTCAACGCATAAAGCGACTGTGCTGTCCAACCCCAACCTGGCCAAGACACCCGCAAAATAACCCCTGCAGAGTACCCCCTTGATATCCTAGGTAAGGTAACTAAGGTCACCTCAATATAATCAATGTTCAGGTGGATAGTCGCATGCAGGATTGATTGTATGGGCAGGGTAGCAAATCCCGAAACTATTGAAAGAGCCCCTAGATACGAATACAATCCTGGAAATATCTCTAGTTCTACTTAGTTATGACTAGGGGTCATCCCAATCAATAACCGCTCACGCTGCCTCGTGCTTAACTCCCTTTTGAGAGGAGGATCATGAGAAACACTGGTTATACCGAGGAATTTCACACACTCACCTGGACAGACACATACATGTTGTTGTTTAGTGGTCTTGGAGAATTTGCTCACAATGAACTATTCCAAGACCCTAAAACCTTATCTTGTTGGTGAACCCTATCAAATAAAATAGTGTAGTTCATTTTAATTAAGCATTGATTTTAATTGACTTTATTACCCAAAAGAGGTATATGGCCGTGCAACTAATGGCGTTATGACACAACATGAAGCAAAATGCACACCTAACAATCAATTCAAATGCATTGTGTCCATGAAAAATAGGGTATGCTATTATGTGAAACGTACAATTTTCTTCGAATGATAGATGCAAACTTTCCTATATGAAATACTGACTAATAATCCAAAGCAAATCTAGTGCAAGTACTATGCAAAATGCAAGATGCAATGCATAATGATAATCAAATATTTTTGGATTTTTTGAAATAAAAATGAGATACTGAAACAAAAGAATGGTTCTACAACCCCTAGACTCTGCAAGCATACTCAAGCAGCACTCAAGAAAAGTACTGAGGTAAAATAAATCTAATGCACTAATCCCAAAACCAAAGAGTCAAAAATGCAATGACAAGAACATTCTTCAAAAAAGAAATTTTACCCTAAAAAAAACGTCTCTGGTAAAAAACAGAGGTGTATACAGACTCTAGTAGTATCAAAGGAGACTCAGCAATCATCCAAATTCAACCAGCAACCATCAATCTTCCTCTATAAGGAGAAATTAAGGGCATACGCGACTGTTCAAAGTAAACCCGTGTGTGTACGCAGAAATAGCAGTGAAACCCACGTATATACATGACTGTGAGTCAAAAACTCGCGTACAGGAAGAAAGGTGCATAAAAATAAAGGCAAACATACAAGCTGAGACAAACTTCACACCAATCAAAAACTACCAGGCAAACATGCCCCCAAACCCGACACAAAAACAAGAGAAAAAAGAGCAATTCAAAGTCATTGAATGCCGATAGAAAACCCCCAAAGGACAACTACTAGGAACTCCCCAGTGGAGTCGCCAATTCTTTTACGGAGAGAAATTCCTATGGCTTGGGGTACCACAATAGATAGCTTGTCTCCAGAAATCAATCCTTTCCAGTATGCAATAGAAATCAAATATCTAACACTAAAGGATCAGACCTCGTACCTTATTCCAGACGATTGAAGTAGATCCCCATTGAGCTAGCTTGTCTCCAAAAATCAATCCTTTCCAGTATGCAATAGAAATCAAATATCTAACACTAAAGGATCAGACCTCGTACCTTATTCCAGACGATTGAAGTAGATCCCCATTGAGCTTTCCAACTTCAGCTTGAATTGATCAATCACTTTCCTCAACAACAAGTAAACAAGACAAGCATACTATATATATTTTTGTTAGATATATTCTAGCATATATAATCAACAATGTATAAGCATTTGAAATCATCCATGGATAAAATATTCATTCAAACATACATTATTGGATAGGAAAAGATATTTCTATTAATATAAAATCAAATATTACAATGAATACAACCTCTGTCGGCACGTCTGCGAATCGGAGAAACTGAATCGCCCACTTGGGCCTCCACCACCTCAATCCTCCATCTCTCGATATCAAGCTCACAAGCAAAAGGCAAGCTTGGGAAGAACACAAAAGTGNAAAATATTACAATGAATACAACCTCTGTCGGCACGTCTGCGAATCAGAGAAACTGAATCGCCCACTTGGGCCTCCACCACCTCAATCCTCCATCTCTCGATATCAAGCTCACAAGCAAAAGGCAAGCTTGGGAAGAACACAAAAGTGCTCCAAGGGACAAAGGGATGTAGACTCAAGCACAAGTTACGGCAACAATGGACTATAGTTTCTTTGCTCTCAATTCTCTTATTCCTTCAATGTATCCAAAGAGTTCCTTATATATCTTTTCAAAGGGGTAATGAAAGGTCGAATCCGAGCGATCTCAAGGCATATGGAAGTCGAGGAGACAAGTGAGTCAGACCCATGTCAAGGAAAACTCCAAAAGGATTTGGATTTTGTACACATCCTGATGTACGCGATTTTAGGGGTCAAACTGGCGTATATACGTTATAAGGGGTTTAAAAGTCGCGTATAGCAATTTTCACATGTTTATAGGGATGGTCTAGGAAACATGAAAGGACAAAAAATGGTCCAAGGGGTCTAAGGAGTCTGCAGAGGAACTGGTGAAGGCCATACAAGTGTGATTCACCTAGTGTGGTAAAATCAGCTATAACAACACTTGATCAGATATAAGGGTTGTTGCCATTCTCTAGGAGAATGGAGGCACCTGGTCAGTTACCAGGAACCCTCATTCTAGGACTGAGTTCCCTTCTGACATGGTGAGAGGATTAAGTTCCTTCCATGGTCAGATGTAAGTGTTGTTCCTTTTCACATATGGTAGTAGGTGTGTCCTACCATGCTAGTGATTGTAAGTGTTGTTCCTTTCCACAAATGGTAGTAGGTGTGTCCTACCATGTTGGTGGATGTAAGTGCTAATCCTTTCCATAGACGATAGTAGGTGTGTCCTATCATGCTGGTGGATGTGAGTGTTGTGCCTTTTCACAGATGATAGCAGGTGTGTCCTATCATGCTAGTGAATGTAAGTGTTGGGCCTTTCTGAAAAGGTTGTGGGATGTGTTCCCGCATGGTCAGATGTGAGTGTTGGGCATCCCTTTCTGACATGATGTTGGATGTGTTTCTCTCATGGTCAGATGTAAGTACTGGGTGGGCCATTATGACTTAGGGTCAGATATAAGCACTGAAGAATACCTACATGGTGGCTAGGCCTAGAACCAGCATGAAAAATGGATGGCTCTGTAGAACTTCCTGTGATGAGAAGAATCATGAGATAGCACCCGTGATGATCCAGTGATGATGATCCAGCAATGATGATCCAGATCAAGTGATGATCCAGATCTAGTGATGATCCAGATCTAGTGATGATGTTCCAGTGATAATCCAGATCGAGTGATGATCCAGATCCGAAGATGAATATGAATTGAAGATGAAGATAACTTGAATATGAAGATGACTTGGAGATGAAGATGACTTGAAGATGACGAGGACTTGAGGATGATCCAGATGATACAGAGAAGAAGACTTGTGCTGATAAATTGTGTTGAGAGAATACCTTCCTAGTTAAGAGGGAGTGTTAATGTAATTGTAACTTCGGAATGTATTCACTTGTATTTCTTATGTATTGTACCCCGATGTTTATTTCAGGATGTGTCTGTAATGTATTGGAGTCATGTCATGCCCCGATGTTCCTATCAGAAGTTTCTATAATGTAAACAAGTCATGTCAAGTCATTGTAGGTAACCCTCCTATTGGTCAAGGGTTAAAATCCCCATAGTTTTGGGGCACTAGGGTTATTAGACTCTCCTAGAGAATTCGGCCCTAGTAGGTTATTGTCAAGTCAGGAATTAGTATAATAGAGATTTATCCTCTCTGTTTATCACACACTCACTCACACTCATACGTAGCGCATAGCTGAGGAAGAAGAAGACACTGGAGCTAGGAAGAAAGAGGCTACTGCTGTCGGGAGATCATCTTATTGTTTTGGGGTCTTACTTTTGCTGCTGATTCTATCTCTGAGGAAGTTACGAGGTTTTCTCCATTTATGGTTTCCCCGAGGAAAAACACTATGTTCATTGTCTCTTGTGTTTGATTAATGTGTTTGTTATTCTCTTAGCTAAAGATCCTAATATAATGCTAGCTTAATGTTAAATATCTAACATAATGAACATAAGGGTTAGATAATTAATAACTATTTTACTTCTCTGCTAGGGTTCTAAGGTTTAAATGAAACTACTCGACATTTAGGGGTTCTTTCAAACTTCCCCATTTTTGTTTCATTACCCTGTTAAAATAATGAAAAGAAATATTAAATAAATATTAAGTATGGGGCTAACACTTATTCCAATTGATTAACCAACAATTTACATTACATTGATACACTGCCAAATTACATTAAACTAATACAAAATCATCATTCATTTCCAACTGTAATAATAGGAGTTTATTTTTAAGTAAACATATCTGAATCTTCTAAGAATCGAGGCCTTGACAACAATACTCCACCCAGCCACAGGAGCAAGCTTGTATTGTTCCACCACCTTTCCCAGACTCTTAGTTTTAAAATTGTTTTCCTGTAGCTTCAAGTTTCCACTAGTAACTAGAGAGAGTTATTTACTCTAGAACATAAAATTATCTTATGCTCATTGGCGGTTCTAGTATAGAGCCTAAAATTCCACACATGCTCTCTGGTAGCTCTACATTATTTCATGAATACATCATTTAGAGCCTTCACTTATGTGATCTCTGGAAGCTCTCTTGTTTCTATTTATTTTCCCACTTTTTTAACATCTTTCTGCATGCCCTTTTTCTCTTTGCCTATGAATTTTATAGCAATAACAACTCTCTTTAGTATTGGCCACTTGTCTTCGTAAAGAATGTTGAGGAATTTATAATTTTTTTAAAACTAAGTTTTTGTCAATTAACTGTATAGTTGTTAAAACTCTCAACTTAAGAATTATATTAATATAAAAATTAACTCATTTTGTCCCTTGTACTTAGGAAAAATAAACCAAGAAAATGTAATGAGGGGGTATTATAATCCTACCCTCCCAAAAACTTTGAACCATCCTCGATGCTTAATCAATATTATTAAAGTCTTGAAATAAAGTAGGAAAATTGTGTCTCATAATTGCTTCTATTTTCCAAGTAGCTTCTTCTGCTAATTAATGTTTCCATTGTACTTTATCTTGTACAATAGTATGTTTTGAAGTTGTATTTCTCTCTTATCAAGGATGAACATAGGTTATGTATGGAAGTCTCCCTTTGTTCCACCTGTACATTATCCCAATTAATAATATGAGATTGGTCAGCAACATATTTTTTTAATAAATGAATATGGAAAACATCATGAATTATTATATAAGGAGATAAGGCCAACTGATTTTCTCTTAAAGTTTGTGTTGGAATATATTAAACCCACTCATAACTTAGGATAAAATAATTAATCATTATTTGATTAATTATTCACCCACTAGCTTAATTAGCTGGCATCCACTTGCACCTTAAAGTCAATACATTCCATCTATATAGTAGGAATGAGTTATTTCTAATTCTGGGTTGATCTTGACCACCTTTTTACCATCCAGAATTAGATTACAACACTTTACAACCAATTCTGCTTTATTATGCTTTTCCTGCTTTTTTGTGGATAAGGTAAAGCTAGTCAAACTAGGAAACTGGGTGCTTTTGTTGCCAAGCCATGCTTTATGACTTTTCCTCCATTTTATAGGATTAGCATGTTTTTTCCATCTCCTTGACAAATCAGTCATGCTTTTTCCAATTCATGAGATCCTTGATATATTTGGGAAGTGCTTTAGCCACCTATGGGGGTTTGCTATATTTTGGTAAGTCAGCCTTTTTGAGCTTTATGAGTTGTCTCCATACAACTCGATTTTCCTATGAGGGATATACTATTTATGTACACTATTATTCATCATTATTCAATGGAAGGATACACACAATATTCATCTCTTCATTCATATGATTCAGACTCTTTTCTTCTCTCTATTTTTCCTATGTATGCTTGTGAGAATTCTTAGTAGCAAGATCTATTTCGTGTGCTTCTTCTTAGCATCATTGCTCATATAATTGATCTATTATTTCTACATGGTATCAAAGCAGAAATTTTTATCAAGTTCTACATAGTTGAGGAGCACATCTAGTCTCTTATCCCTATCTGAATAAGAGCTTGTCTACCTTACAATATTTTCTCGTAGTTTGTTTTGCAAGTTGCAGAGGGTTTCTTCTTGAGCACATAAATTCAGAAATATGGATTATCCTTCATCAATAATTCTTACTCCCTTCAACTACCACGAATGGAAAGCCAAAAACTCCATTCTATTGTGCAGTAGAGGATTGTACAGAGTTACTTTAGCTTTGGAGAATGAGCCCAATGTTGTGATTGAGAAAGCTAAGTGGCATAATAGGTTGGATGAAGCCTATGTATTTCTTTTCCTCTCTATTTCTCCTGATCTAATCTTTCATCTAGATGTTTTTACCACTCCAAACCAAGTATGGACTCAACTGGAGTCTCTCTTTGGAGTTCAAGATGAGCTAAGAGCACATCAATTGGAGATTGAGTTACTCTCACTGAGTCCAAGCAATTTCGAATCTCCTGAGGGTTTCTTCACCAAGTTCAAGTCACTTCTTCTAATAATCAATAAATTTGGGATTGAGAAATAATATTATCAATTAATCCTTTCCATTCTTTCAAAATTGGGTCCCGATTACTAAGTTTTTGTGTCTACTTTTCATGCTACTAGGCCTGTTGTTCCTAAGTGGAAAATTCCTTCTTTAAATTCTTTTCTTGATTCACTAATAAAGGAGAAAGATAAATTGATCCTTATGGGTGTCCTTAATTCTCCCAATAGCAAGGATCATGCTCTCTTGGTTCAAGGGAAAAAGAATGTCAAATCCAAAGAAAAACAAATTGTGAAGAAGCCAAAGTCAGAAATTGAAGATGAAGATTTAATGAAGAAAGTTAAGAAGAAAGGGAGCACATCCAAGTGTTCTTATTTCAGAAAGGGTTTTCATTTAGAGAAGAATTTTTTCAAGAATAATATGGACATCATGTCTTAGCTTCTTGAGAAGCACAATATCGAAGTTCCAGAAGAACTAGAAAAGCCTGATGATTCCTCAAAACAATGTCAAATTGCGCAGTTCCAAGGTGATATACCTTATGCTTTGAGTGCCAGAGTTCTATCCCTTTCTCATGTCTCTGATATGTATTTATTATTTGATATATTAGAATCAAAAATATAATATCCTTTCTTTGATTATCCTCCTCTCAGTCTACTAGATTCATCTCCCAAAAATTGTGATTTTTCACTAGATATTGACTTGCCTTTGAGCATCTCTTCCTCACAAGCTTGTATATATGATTTAGAAGATTGTTTGAAGTCTGATATGCATGTCAAGACACATATAATACCACCATCCCTACCATCTACCATACCTATGAATAATCCTAAGACTATACAAATCCCAAGTTCACTAGTTGATTCCTCATTGGTCTCTTATGCAGTGATATTTATCTTACATGGTTTTAAGTCTTTCCTATCTTTCAGTGGCTGGTTATCCATGTCCTTAGTCATATGTGGACTGATGTTAAACATGTTTGGATCTGTTATAAACACTTATGGCTCAGATATTATGCCCAACCATCATTCATATTTTTACACCTATCAGTTTTTCCCAGTTGCTCATAATTTTCCTAGTCTAGCCCTATATCCTCATGGAGCCACTGAATCCTTTGTCTTTTCTATTCCATATGCTAATATTTCTGATATATCATAGTTTTATCAGCCTCATTTCAAATCTGTAAATGTGCTACATCATATTGGAAGATTGACATGTGATTCACATCACAATTTTGCAGCTATTCAGGGAATTGGGTGTGAAATAAATTGTCTTAATTTTTGTACTCTTTGGGAAGGAGTATGCATAGATCTATTTTCCATTTCAGATTATGTTTGTAGATAATAATTTTACAGCAGCAAGAAGCATTCATATAATGCTCCTACTTCATCATATGATGAGATACAAGGAGTATCTCCTCTTCCTTCTTGCAGGTTCTACACTCCAGCGCATGATCATGGAGTTC
>LPNX010373642.1:36013-49006 GCA_001517045.1 Pseudotsuga menziesii
TGAAATATGGTTCCAGGTAAGTACGCAATTAGATCAATTTAGTTTTTCTTTCTATTTAGTTAGTCTGCCGTTACAGCAAGAAGACTCACTCATTCTTCTAAATTTTCATCTTTCATTTGAAAAATTACCACTGAACATGTTACTGTTACTTTTACGTGCATGGATCCATTGGAAATTTGACTACACGTAACAGATTCTTGAATTTCAATTAGCATAGAGTAGGTAGGATTTCGTTTTCAGCTTCTGCTTTGATTTTCAGATTTTCTTTAGTGTTAAATAAGTATGCTCTCCTCCGCGCTTCGTGCAATCGCGAGGATCAGAAAGTAGGGATGAATAAAAATGATTTCAGGAAGATTTTTGACGATGAGAAATTTTTTTTGCCTAATCTGCTATTCCTAACTCGAAAATTTGCAAAATAAATTTGCAGAATAAATTCTTTTATTTTCTATTTTTTTCTGCAACATAAACAGGAAAAAAATCATAAATATGCACCTCCATTCTTGGCTCTACAAATTATAAACGATAGTTGCATTAGGGAAAATAATGAAAATAAAACGAAAAAAAATATAAAAATAAAAATCTAATAAAAGGGGGTCTGCAATTTACCAGAGGTCCGAGCTGTGCTTTTCCATGCTGACAACAACAACTGAAACAGTTTGCTGAAACTGTGAGTGGGATTGATTGAATTGCATTATCAAAAAAACTGTATAGCATCCCCGTATCTTTCCCCAGGTTAGTTTGGAAATGAATTATGGTTAAGAGGTGATCATTGAGATTTGATCCAAAAATAAAATAAAAACTACAACTATCGGTAATGTCAATTTTGGGTGTACGGTTCGAAACACAAACCAATTTTTAGTAAATTACAAATCTGGCAGGTTCAACTACCTGCAATTCTACACGTATATGCTAAATTTGGTTGGACGAAAATACATTATTACGTTTCACCACCATTATCCATTATCTTTGCACCTTCATTGTCCACATTGCATCATTTTTTACTGATTCCTCTCTAAATCTAGGCAATAGAAAGCATTCCAAGACAAAAATAATGGATCCGGGATGTTCTCCTGAAATTGTTAATCGTAGGGGATCCACCTCCCTGAAAATGAGCCCTGATATCTAATTTGAGCAATGGTTATAACCAAACGAAAAAAAAGGGGGTCGTCTAAGCAGATATTCTGTTCCTTTCCTTAAAAGAATGGTCAAAAGATATTGATCCATTGTTGAATCTCAATCTATCTATTGTTGGAAATATTTCATGCAAGACCTTCGTGGTTTCAACTGCCACTTGAGTTCATATTTTCCAGATTTTTGTGCTGGGGGATTTCACTTTACTTAACGATCCCAAATCCCTCGACTTCTACCCATGCTTGTTCGATGGGTGTTTAGCTGATCATCCCTCTTCCACACTTTTGCGCAAGGTAGAAGGTTACATATCATGACAACCTGCAGATCTCTGTCGAACATTCCGGCTACGTCTGCTGGACGAGACGAGTATATTGTGAGCAGAGGGAGATATTTGTTCGTACTGCTTTAGCACTCGGGGTGCTTGTTTTAATAGAGGTTTTAATTCCATAAATTCCGTTTTAGAGAAAACAAAATCTTGACTTAGCAAATGCGTGGGGTTTCTCCTTGTATTTCCAGATGCCAGAATCTATTAAAGTCGCATATGCAGAAACTACAGAATACTCCTCAATGATACATGAGTGGGAATATTTGTGTCTCGGCGCCAACTATCATGCTGATTCTCTACCATGGAATGGAATTAGCATGAGCGTGCGCTTCTGTTTTTGCATGGAAGTATAGAGACGAGGCAATAAGGTAAGAAGCCGGATCAGCATTTAAAATTTCCAGATTTAGGGTCTGTTAGTCTTTCTTATTTGCGAGTGTAGATTATTGACTCATTTATAATACATATGTATACGTGGATTTGAAAAAGAAAAAAAAACCATTTTCTAATAGAGGCACTGGGGTCTAGATCACGATCACGAGCATAAACCCGGGGAGCCTTTGAAAAGGACCTGGTTTTACAGGTTCAAAGGAGTTGCAATGAAAGTTGCATATGAAGAATATGAAATGATCTGTTTTCGAACTTTTGTTTAGCATGTCAATCAAGAAATCAATGATGGACACTAGAGTGATGTTCTTCAAAGCAGTATCTTTCTTCAAGATTGCTTCAATTTCAAAAAAAACGAATACGAAGCCTACAATCACTACCCTGCTAGGAATCAATTGAACACAACGAAAAAGGGAATAAGCTGTGAGCTATCAGCCGTCGCCATAGATTGTGAATCATGCCTGCATGTACCCGGATTAAAATCCACGTGGTTTATTTAAGAAAATCCTAAGACTGCTTCATTCAATGATCCAAACTAGATTGAGAACGAAATAAAAGAAAACACTACTAGCAATGGTTGCAAGCTGTTTCTATGATTAACTATTGTGGGAACCAATAATCTTTGCAGGAGGGTTCCTTCTGTGCCAATACGGTATGTACAACCTGATCCCTTCGAACTGGCTATGAATCATTGGTTGGATAGTGAAAAAAACCGTGTGCACTTCAACCTCTTTCTTTGGCTTTGCGAGCTTGGTTTTGTATGCACTGTACTCTTCTGATAAGCTTTCCCTTTAGGTATTTGTACACTCCAATGCATTATCTTTTCGACTGTATCTACTCATAAATCGAGTGGATGGGGATACTTTGATAGGATACAGATGTTTGGCACAGCTCATCACCCTCGTATAAACGCTTCGAAGCAGGAGAGAAAGCCGCCTAGCCGATATTACTTTTCTTGGTCGATCTGAATGTGCATTGAAGCGTAAGTTTTCCTTGAGAATCAATATGTGAGTGAGGGTAATGGCCACCATCGGCTTTGCATGAAAAATCCCAGCACATCAAGTATATATCACCTCTCTTATTCTTGCTTTTGTGGTACTCTTTTGAAGATAATCGGAATAAGTTTGTAGAAGGAGATCCACGTAGGCATCACAATAGCATTCACGAAAGGATCGAACAGATCTCACACAAAAGATCTAACTATGCTACGTTCAAGGTGAAACAAATAATGGTTTGGTTGATCATTGGCAGCATCACAGAGAGGTTCTTGAGAAAAAAATGTACTGCAGGAGATTTATGAATGGGTATTGTAGTCATTTGCATGATCACCGAGGTTGGCAGTGACTTAGTAATATTGTTCCATGCACAATGTAGAAAACCTTTCATCCACGAAGAAAAAAACACATGCTCATGAAAGTGCCAAAGGGAGTGCCAAAGCGGCACCGATAAACACATTTTTCACAGATACCCCGACTAAGTCGAACCCAGTATCTACCAGGCACGTATTGGTGGAACGATATCAAGCAGGGACTCCAAAGAATCTGGTACGATATATGTGGCGAAATTCGGCACAACACGGCTTGAAGGCTCATCATCTTTTCATGGGCTTTGTCTCTATGATGATATCTTTCACAGGTTTGTCGGTAAACAACATGAATAAATTCAAACGTACAAATCTAAATTTTTACACGAAGCACGGTTTTGAAATTTGGTGGTAATACAAGCTTGATCAGAGTGTTTATTTGGTCTATTTTTTTCCTTTGCAAATCAAATTTCGATGCAGCTGTGTGCAATGATTTGGAAGTTGACGTATATAATGAAATGGAAAATATCAATCCAAACAATGTCTATGCCCCCATTTGCTTCAGCGATGAATCCAACAAGCCTAAAACGCATAAAGAACCCAATCGCCTTTCTCTGTGCGCCATACAGAACATGTCCATACCAGTACCGAGGGAATTCAAATCATTGTTTCTATCTCTCATAAATATTCACGATCGTCTGCATCATTTTGAAACACTTTGTCATTACTTCATGCATAAAGGATATATCATTCAATTGGTTGAGTATGCAGGTCTGGATTTTGGCCCACATAAGACGAAGTAACTATTTCTCCTTTCGATCGGTAAAGTTGCAACAATTATCCACTTGATATTTCAGTATGGAGGAGCGCACCCAACCCAGCTGCGCGTTGAACAACCATTTGAGTATAGCTGCGCATTGAACAGTTGTGCGTTGAACAGCCATTTAAGTATAGCTGCGCATTGAACAGCCTGCGCGTTGAACAGCCATTTGAGTATAGCTGCGCATTGAACAGCCTGCAATGCCGTTGCTACTTGCCTAACATTTTGGCGTCTCAAAGGTATACAATTTCGGCATTCCTCCCTATCTCTTTCTCATTGTTTGGAAAAGTGTTGCTAATTAAGGTCAGACTGCATGCAACCATCTCAGATATTAATAATTATGCTCAATATTGCAACAAACTAGGGTATTCCAGTGGGTTTAGAATTTTAGTTTTTCATGATCATTTTTTTCACATGATTGAATTAAAGGTGAGCTATTTGAATTGTGTTTCTCTCACGCCATAAACTTAACGAAAGCAAAATAACCCTGAGAAAGAATCCCTACAAATGCGCATAAACCACGTCTTGCTCCTCATGAACACTTGCACACAATAATTGATGAGTGCCGGACTTTGTTTAATTGATTGATGTGTTTTTGCACAAAGCATATTACAGGTTGCTATTTGTAATAGGGAGTTGAATGCTTTGAATATTTTATCTAACGATGTACAGGTTGATTATGCAAAGCAGCAATTGTGATTAATACACCAAATCAATGAAACTCCTACTCTGAACATTCGATAGTGGATCTCAGCCGCACATTTACACTTTTGCATGAGAACATGCAACATATTCAGTTTGGGGGAGTGATTTTTGACATTTTTTTGTGCATACTGATTTTTATTCATTCACAGCTGACAAAAATGAAGAAATTGATTTAAGGATATATCACAAACCACGAATTGGATCCTCATGAAATTTGGATAGGGAATGTATAACAACATGATGAACAACCGTGGTAAGTTTCAGCCCAATCCAGTGCACGGTTTTCAAGAAAATGACCATCATCACCTACAGCCAATTCGCA
This sequence comes from Pseudotsuga menziesii, assembly GCA_001517045.1. Classification (NCBI taxonomy): domain Eukaryota; kingdom Viridiplantae; phylum Streptophyta; class Pinopsida; order Pinales; family Pinaceae; genus Pseudotsuga; species Pseudotsuga menziesii. The sequence goes on from LPNX010373642.1 coordinate 41,004, forward strand.
TTTTTCTCAAAATACGTGATGTGGGTTTGTCTAATTTTTGGTGGGGAGATGCACTATAATGGTACTTACCTGCTTGAAAAATTTCAGCCCAACTCAGATTTTAGTTTTTGAAATATGGGCTCTGGAAGTTCAGCTGCAATACATTTTTATTTTTATTTTTTTCATGTTCAAAAGTGCAGAATTTGATTTGGGCATATCTTTCAATTGGTAAGTTGGATCCTCATGAAATTTTAGAGACCATATTGCTCTCACAAATTGTAAAACTAATGCAAATGGACATCCTCTAATTCCTGAACACAATGTGCTTAATATGTCTTTCTTAAAGTCACTTCATGCAGTAATTGATGATTACACGAGCGCAAAGGCACAGGTATACAAATGCATTTTATTTTCTTCGCTTTGCCCCATCCCTACTTATTTTCGCATTCTACGATTCTCTCATGAGGTTTTAAGTGTAGGATTGGTACTAAGTTTGATTGCAGGAACGAAGACGCTCGCATTCCATGCTGAAGTGATTTTCAAAAATCACAAAATCTTTTGAGAAACATGCTATGATAAGCCAGCTTGAAGGAGCTGTTACACCTCATGAACATCCTGACACTTGCTGTTACACGGAAATCATTGGAAAACACTTTTGCATCCTGAAATATCTCCTCGCATTCCTCCTTCACAGCAGATTGATCATCCCCATGTTGCAGCCATTTTCCATTGCCTTATCCTTCCTGATTTCTTGCACATCTATTTTTCTGAGCAGCATACATCATTTCCTTTATCATTTCTAGTTCATTTTTTTTACCTTCTTTCTCTATGCCAGTTTGCCTTCCGAATAAAACCAGTCACCTCCTTTTCCACAATTACACTTCCTCGATTTCATCTCCATAAACCCTGTCACTACTGAGATCTTTGTTATAGTCCTACCAAATCTTTTTATAAAAACTCGTGTTGATTGATGTGGGATTCCTTAAGGCCCACCTTTCAACAGTCTTGCCCCATCGACTTCAACACCTTATCTGGGATATATACTAGAGTCCATTTTGAGTACCTAGAGGCTTGCATGCCTTAATGGCAAGTTCTCTCGCTGACGATCATGTGAATACATCAATGTCCCTTGATCATCAGATCTTGCAAGTGGCTCAACCTCAGCACATCCATTCACACTTCGCAAGATGTACTCAGGTACCTTGGCACTCATTGACATCAATGGTGAGTTGCCTCACACTAGTTAACGGCATTCATCAATGGTCGGTAATCCAGTGATTTCTCTTCATGCTCGACATCAACACATCCATTCGCATGATTAGAATTGTACCATTGGGTTTGTAGCAGATGAAGACTATACACTTTTTCCTGATTCCCTCAGCAATTACAGCAGCTTGAATTCATCTATGAGGGTCTGACAGTTCCACAGCACCAGTTCAGATTCCTCCACTTCACATTCTCTGATTCAACAATGATAGTCGTTGCAGTTCCCGCAGTTGCTGTTACAACCACCATTGTTATAGCAGTCGTTGTTATGGTAGTTACATCAGTTCCGGCGGTTGTTGTTTTAGCAGTTCCAGCAGTTGTTGTTACAGTAGTGCTGCTACAGTAGCAGTCACCTTTCACATGCTCCTACAGTAGTGCCATCTTTCACATTACAGCAACGACGCCATTCACAGCTACATTTTCATGATCCTACACCAGTGACACCTTCCATCTTCCAGCAGTCGCAATCCCATATCCTTTGTCCAGCCGTTACAGTAGTTGCAGCTACAGTACTAGTCATGATTTTCTGATCCAGCAGCCGCAACAACTACATTCCTATTACATAGTTCATCTATATTTTGGGTGAGTGAAGGTATGTTGTTTTCTAAGCTTTGATCATGAAATTCCTTCTATGTTGACTTGAATATTTTGGAAAATTCCCTCACCACACTTCATTTCCTTTTCCCTTCCGTGACCTACACTATGTTGCATGAGGGCATGCAACCAATTCAGTTGGGGGGGGGGAACTATCGTCATAATCACCACATTTCTCCACTATCATCATTCCATTTTCATCCCATTTACCATTCCCAAAAATTTCTTTTCCAACGATCCCCTGACGCACTTTACTTCATGCATTGATATACATTGGCACGATTCATACCCGATTGAGAAAAGGCTTTCTTATACTCAGTGATGCTCTCTTATGCACATTGATAGCTTATGATTTCCAGTGAAGTGTATGGTTACAATTATTATCATAACAGTAAATAAAAAATAATAATGAAATGAATGTTGTTAACACAAGAACCAACATTCTTACATTCATGGTTGTCACACAAGAACCAACCATAAGGAAAATGTGAGCTGTTACTCATGCATTTCACATCATGAAATGAATGTTGTTAACACAAGAACCAACATTCTTTATATTCATGGTTGTTACACAAGAACCAACCATAGGAAAATGCCAGCTGTTACTCATGAACTACTATATCTTGGAAACATTCATCATTAAAAAGGCATCATCAATCAAAGCCAAAGTTTAGATGCCAAAGGTTCTTCAGAAGATCCATGCATGGTTGCATGAGGACATGCAACACCTTGAGTTGGGGGGAGATGTCAGGACTCAAAAATGTCCCTTTTTCATCCACTTTATCTTCCACTTTTCCTCACATTTCATCGTCCCATTAACCTTTTATCATACCATTTCCATACATAAATGTGGGTTTTACATTATTATTTTCCACTTTATTCATTTTAGTATTATAAGTGAATTTATGATTAAATATTAGAAAATATACATATTTTTCATATATATATCTCAATTATGTGTGAGCTTTGTAATGTGTAGGAATATGTAAATGATTAATCCAAAGAGACTTCTCGAATATCTCTTACACCATTCCAAAGGAGATAGTATTCAAGCCTATTCTTAAGGAGAAGATCATGGAAGATTTGGTTGGCATATCTTATCTAGGATTTATGAGGATTTGAAGGAACCATATCTTGTAATAAGAGGAAAGTGGTTGAGAGTAGTTGAGAGAATAGTGGATCTATTCTTATCTTTTTCTTAAGGCCTCTCATGTATAAAGGAGAGTGCTCCCTCTCCATTCCAGGAAGTTGTAATTAAGTTGTAATTAAGTTAGATTAAGCTTGTAGGAGGGTTGTAATGGAAGTGGATTGGATTGGATTTTGTATTTGTTAGATTAGTCTTTGATTTGAGATTCTTAATGTGACTTAAGCTTTCATTGTTATATTTCCATGTTTGTCATTTGATTATTGATTTGTGGATGTGAGCTCACTTATGTCATTGTTGTTAACTCTTCACATGTTGTATTTCTCTTACGCAATTTCAATGCTTTCCTAGTTAGTGTTTCAATATTTTCCTAGTTAGTGTTTCAATGCTTTCCTAGATTAATTTGATTTCAGCAAATTAGATTAAGTTAGATTATATCTACTTCAGTCCTGCATAAATAGTGCACGTGCTTCGTCAGTTTACGTACCTGTTGTGCCTCAACTCAACAGCCTTTAATAACATTATTTCATCTAACAAAATTTTATTTTGTTTGATGAAATGTTCGAATTTCTCAATAAAGAATTATGACTACTGAAACAATGTCATTTTGTCAATTACTGAATTGGGGAAATTCGTTGTTATTAAAGCTACCTTTGCAACTATAGAATATTTAACAAAACCATTACTCATGAGTTTGGATGTGTGATTAAGGGGTAAGTATTAATGAGTTCTATATCCTTTGTTTTATCCTAATCTAGATATTATCCAAAGCATTGTGAGTTGATTTTGTTAAGTTCATTATTATTATTGTTGCTAGGGTTCAAATGTTATTAATGGTTGATCCATGGTGAGTTTGGTCGAGACCTAGAATACGTAAGTCATATTTCACCCTTTGCCATATCCTATGTGCTCGAACCTTGGTCGACATTACCACAAATATTTATGACATTAATTATTATATGGTATGATTGTATGAAGTCAATCTTTGATTTAATGATTTGTGATTATGGTTTATCATTCGCCACCTTTACGAAATAGATTGAACCTATGATAAGGGTTTATATATTATGGTTATCATTGGAGTGGTTTGTGGCGCAGCCTGTGTTTTAACTCACCTATTGCGAAGCCTGCTAGTTATCATTACCCTGGTACTTGAGCTGTCCGTCATATTTAAGTTATGGTACGTGTCTGCTGTTGTGGACGCTTGTTGATCAAACATCTGTAACTCGAACAGTCGAGAGGACTCCCATCATTTAATTGAGATCGAATTATGATACTATCAGGGTTCTAGTGTTTTCTACTGTCATTTTTGCTATCAGTTGATTACCGCTCTGAGTGCCGACGGCTTCGGTCATGCTAAACTCGCAGAGGTATACTTTGCATTCATGAATGGCTAACCCTGTTCATAATCCGGTGGTGTTTATCCTTTGGTCCAAGTGCTCACGACTTGGTCTTCTGTATTTAGCTGAGTGGTGGTGTGTATTCTGTGTCTGGTTACACATTCGAAAGCACCCTGTGATGGCACCGGTGGTAAGGGTTGAACCCTACGAATTAACCCTGATAGATTCAAACCCTGAACTTGCAGCAAAGGTTGAAGGTGTAGGATGGATGTCGTTTTTAAAGAGGTTCTCTGATTCTAACCCGGAGGTTACTAGGGTTTTTGCACTCTCGTTGGTCGACTTTCAAGCAGAAGTCGGGGATTTACGATTTCAGGTGGATGAAAGGTCAATAGCAGCTGCCACAGGTTTATCTTTAGCTGGTCAGAAATGGTTTAAGTATCAGAGGATGACTATAACTGAATGGCGCCAGTTATTGAAAAACCCTACTCAGGAGGTTTCGTTTCGAATGGGAGTGGCTCGCAAGTATTTCAGAAAATAATGGTGGCCTGTCCTTGACCTCGTTCATCGTTACTTGACCTGCGAAGGCCGGTTTTCATCAGCGTATGTATACCACCTTCGGCTCATGTCTGTTTTCATAGGGTTTCCTTTGAATTTACCATATTACTTGTTGCATAGCTTGTTTAAAATGTCGAATGCGATTAAGAAAGGCCCTAAAAACATTAGTCATAGCCTTTTCCATCACGGTCTGGTTCGTATGCTGATTGAGTATGAATTATCAAAGTTGGGTCGGTCATGGGATGAGTTTGTAGAGTCAAATGGCTTCTCTACGTTCTGTCATTGTATGTTCTACAATCCGGACGATTGTAGCAAGCATAGGGATCCCAGTTCGGTCTCAATTCCTCCTGTGTGTAAATCTATGTCGAACTCTCGTTTTATGAGCCCTCAGCCAGGTGAAAACCCCAAGGATAAATCAGTCAAAGGTACTCATACACCTTTGGGGTCCAAGCAAGTGAGGGCAGCCTCATCTTTGTCACCAATAACTCCTCAAAATAACACAGATAAGATTCGTGGTCGTGGGCAGGGTGAAACAAGAGTTAGGTTCACCAGAAGCATGGCGAAAGCTCAAACTGTCAAAACCCCTGTAGCTGATAAGCCTCAGGTGGAGACTGTGGTTTTGGACGATGAGGAATTGGATTTGTTTTCCCCTGATAATGATATTACTGTCCATTCTGAAGCCTCTCCAAACCCTGTCATCGAGACTCCTCCCGTGGTTGATGAAGACATCCCTGTGCATGATAAGGAAGTGGAAGTTGATGCTGTTGTTGATTCGCCGGATAAAGAAAATCCAATGAATTCACCTGTTCTGAATGGTGTCACAGACATGACACAACCATTGTTTATTAATCGATTGTTGGATAAAATTCGTGATATGGAGAACAGGGTAGGTGAAATGGCAATGAGCCGAGAGTTAGTAAAGGCTGAAAATACTGTGTTGAAGGCTAAAGTTAATGAGAATGACCAACAACTCCTTCGACTGAGGAATCATAAAAACAAGTTAATTAGGAGAGTACTCAAGCTTCAGGATGAAAACGATAAGAATTCTGAGAAGGTCCGTGAGCTCAATGCTCAGATCACGCTCATGCAATTCAGGGCTCCTTCACCAAGTCAATCTAGTGGAGTTAATATCCAGGTTTTTAATGCTCCGGTCAATCTATAGTGTGTTGGTGGTGCATTATTTTGATATCAGGTTTGGTGTGTTGATGATTCATTTTTGTTTATAGGTATTTGATGAGTTTGAATTTATTTATTAATTATTTTATTTTGTTTTTGTTTTAATTATATTCTAATTATATTTCTTTTGTTTTGTATTGCAGATAGCATCGTGAATATTTCTCTTCCCTGATTTTGAGGATTTCGGTTGTATTGATGATCCCTTTATATCTGGAAGCAAATCGATCCTGAAGAAACTGTTTTACAGGTGCCGTTATCTCATTTGCGTCCTCGATCTCCTATGATGGACTTAGTAATCGTGCATATGCTGAAAAACGACATGTTTCACTTGTCGTTTTTTATGTGAAATTAGTTAAACATTATCAGGATTGATTATTTCCAGTTTTAGGGGAAATTAAAATGTACTTAAGGGTTTGATAGCGAAAATGATAGGGGGGTCGATATTCTGGGAAAGCGAGAACAAGACTGTTGTTCGTTCTGTCTGTGTTTCTAGACAGTTAGCTGTCAGTAGCTACAGCGTTTGGACTGGTGATGTTTTATGCATATATACAGTTTTAAAACTTTGCATATGATTTATAATATCTATCTTTCAGTTTTGCTACTCGCTCTCCTATATTATGAATGTTTGTTATAATTTACTTGATGAATTGTGCAAATGTTATTTATAAAATATCGACTGTTCTTGTTTTCAATTGTATTGGTATGTCATGTTCTGTAATTCATAATTGATATTATTGTTACATAATGTGTATTGATTCCTGTATGGTTTTGTAATATTTGAATGTCTTCTAATATCCACAAACACTTACATACAGTATCTTTATCGATATCAGTTGGATACAGGTTAAATTTATTGCTGCTCCTGATCAGGATAGTTAGGATTATATTTTGTTTGTTTTTGTTTCTTTTTATATTATCTGAATAATCCTACTGAGATAGATCTCTTAATCAATTATATTCAGATTATCTTTGGTGTAATTATTGTACACGTGTTTATAATTATAACATGATCCTGTAGCATAATAACCCTGTCTAGGTTTATGTTTTATTCATGTATTTAGGGCTAATTGTTTTAGGTGATCTACACTAAATAGTTTCTTTTTCTTGTAATATATAACTTGGGTCAATCTTTGTAATTATAAGCATAGGATTAACGCTGACCATCAGTAGTAATAATTTTAACCATTACTCTTCTAGGATCTTAGGCCAACAGAGCCTTTAAACCTGTCGGGAACGGCTATTGCAAACAGCTTGGAGCTTGTCCTAAGGATCTCGGTCTGGGCCGTTTTCCCCTGTTGCGGGCTAAGTCAAATACGCCCGTCAACAGTACCCCGGATTGACAAGTAAATAAATAGTTGGGCATCTGCACTACAATGGAATTAAAACGACATTAATTTCGCTCGACAAATGCATTTTTTAGTTTTTCCTTAACAAGTTTACACTTTTCGACCATTTTTAGTGCAATATAACTTAGAATATATCTTGAAGCAATGAGTATAACAGTATAACATATGTGTTTGGAACTTTACCTTCTACTTCCAACATGGTAGATTGATCAATGATGATCCTCCTGTCTATCCTCCAAAGTAACATTAATTCTAGGTATACTCCTGGCTAATCCATTGACAGTGGAAGCTTCCTATAGCATGCTTATGGGTGCCATCTTTTTTTTAGTATTGTGTGGGAAATTTCTGTATAGGTGAGGTCCATTACATCCGCAACATTTAACATCCTTAGATCTATTATTCCATCCCCCACTGGAAGTTCCGATACTCTTTACCCCATTTCTATTGGTTGAACTTGGCCTGTTGTAATTGTTATCAGTATGACTTCTTGTACCTTTCTTACAAGGTGAGGTTTTAAATCCTTTCTTACATTGATCCAACTCAGTCATTTTTTTATGTTGCCAATTTCTGCTTAATTATGATCTTTGTTTAAACAAGTGGTAG
>LPNX010373644.1:0-58641 GCA_001517045.1 Pseudotsuga menziesii
ATGTTGGTTTATAATCCTGAGGCAGTTGTTCCTCATGGAATTGGTCTTATGGCATTTGTATTTTTTTTTTAAAAACAGTTCTAGCCGTGGATATAGCGACGGAATTTTTTTTAAATATTTCACAGCCGTGGATATATCGACGGAACGACGTGGATACAGCGACGGACCTCCGTGGATACAGCGACGGACCTCCGTGGATACAGCGACGGCATTTTTTTAAAAAATTTCACAGCCGTGGATATAGCGACGGACCGGCGTGGATACAACGACGGATCTCCGTGGATATAGCAACGACATTTTTTTTTAAAATTTCACAGCCGTGGATATAGCGACGGATTGACGTGGATATAGCGACGGCCAGGCGTGGATATAGCGACGGCTTAGACATCCAACGAAATATAGAACATTGTCGCTTTTGCGACGCAAATTAGGGGTTGTCTCTATTGCGACGAAAAAGTTACCATGGCAAAAAAAACACTTAGACGTGGCAATATCCACGCTTTTCCGTGGATATTGCCACATTTTGCCGTGGCAAAATTGATCACTTGTACTAGTGTTAAACTAAATAATTGATAATTTATTTCATAAGCAAATAACTTCAAGCTGAAAAAAGATAATTTCAACGATTAACTTTTCGAATAGGAAACTAGGGTGCAAGGAAGACATAACTTATAAGCAAGTAGAAAACTTTAATAAAAGAAACAAGTAGAAAAATTAATAAAAGAAGCAAGTAGAAAACTTAATAGGAATATATTTGAATTATGTCCTACAAGTCTCTTTCAGTAATCACATAAATGAAAAAGAATAGTCTAAAAAGTATTAGTATGTTTTTCCTAAGGATGACACATCTAATACTAGGTTCTACATACAAACAGATAAATCAATCCAAAGGCATGAGCATAAAACAATACAACAGTAAAAACAAATCAGAAACAAAACATAAAATAAGTCAAAACATATTCAAGGTAAAAAGAAGTAAGGTAACTTTTAATAAATAAACTAAAACAATCAAAATTTAACTTTAATGTAAAATAGAACTATCATCTAACTATTACAGTCAAAGCATACTTCAAACATTAAAGAAACATAACTGAAAACAATCTCAAAACACATTAAAAACATTAAAAGCAAAACTATGGGCTGAATGGCAGACTGAACTATAGGTCTGAAAGGAGTGGCTGAATAATAGTTTAAACAGGCTGTCTGAATGACAGTATGCACAGTTAAAATGATAGAAATTAACTGAAATGAGATAATCTTTAGCTGAATTCGTGCAGATGTAAATATAATGCATAAAGGCAATACGTAAACCTGCTTATTAAGCAAATTTGATAGTGAAATAAACTTAAACAAATTCATGAAAAGAAATCATTGCATATTAATAAACAAACTGAAATTCAAATTGCATAACTTATAACTTATAACAGAAATGAAATAAACAGAACTGAATCTATTTAACTTGATAAAAAAACAGTTTATTATATCTAACTTGCAAATAAACTGAACAATAAACTGGAAATGAAATGACTGACAACAAATTTGAAAGCAAACTATGACAAACTGAAAGCAACTATGTGCGCAACTACTAATCTTCAGAAATAAAATGCATTACAGGAGATAAATGAAATAAACATTTACATGAATCTAATGAAAATAAACTAAACTAGCTACAACAGAAAGAAGAGAACGAAATTACACAAAAAGAATGAACCTCTGGTTGATGAGGGGCCCTCTCATAAATTAGGGGTGATGCCTGGCTAACGCTTACTCAAACGCAATCATCAACAACAAAGCATACGAATCTTATTAAATAATACGGAATAGAAATACAATGTTCTTAAGAACAACGAATCAAAGCATAAATTGGTTAAACTTCTAGCTAATTGAGGTCTCACGTAGAGGTTGATATATATATTATTTACAGAGATGAATAAGTCAACCCTTTAGTGGTCGACTGCTCTCTAAATTTAGTCAACCATTATGGTGTCTAACTAAATAAATCCAACACACAACACCATTCCTTCTTTAGCGCAAATGGTTCTCTTCAGCGTGAGTGATGTAGCATACATCTTGTTCTTCAGTGCGGCTGGTGGAGTGGTGTTGGATAGAGGAGAGCACACGGAGGCGAGTCTTCTAGAACACGAGTTATTGTATCAACCCAATGTGTGGGCTATTGGTGAGGTGTCAACAAAGGAGGCTGCAAGTGATCCTTCTAGACTGAGGAACGTGTTTTCACCCAAACGTGTGGACATTAAACAGTTTGCATACTGTTCCAATGTCGTAACGCCTGAAATCGATTTTCAACAGTACACGATTGGTTCGACGAATTGAACGATGAGTTGGATCATGAGCTAGATACGCTGTGTGCATATATAGGGTGAAATGTGATGTCTATTTGCTGGTGCGCTAAGGACTAAGGTCTGGAATAACAACATTTAAATGCCTGGAAACTTGTCAACGAGTACTGTGCAGCAAGCTGGATGATGAGTTGGACGTGCTGTGCGCATGGCTAGCTGAATGTTTTTTTGTTGTTAATTCATTCCAAAATGTTATATAACCTGCAAACAAATATACATATAAATTAATATATCAAATGTGCTTCAAACAATGTCAATTTTAATTAAAAAAATCGTAAAATGATGATAATAAAATGATTTTACATAAACCTTAAATACATTCATACCTGGGGATGAATAGTGATCTGCGTGACATAAAATATGCAAAAGATAACAAACATATATTTAAATGACTAATTTAACTGCCAAAAATAATAACAAATATGGGATCAACATTCCCCCAAACCGAAGAAACACCGGTTCCCACTGAGCAAAAAGAAAAATATCTTAGGAAGAAGGCAGATGGTCTGTGCTTTCAAAATAGCATGCCTTTCATGTCAAACATGTATAAAAATTAAATGGCTTTGTTGAGTTCTTCAACATTCTTGATTTAATCTCTCTTAGGTTCAAAACAATTTGACATTGTTCAACAGTTGTTATATAGAATCTCTTTTTTATAGAGAGTGTTATGTCCCAAATAAAATAAATTTATTTATGATAGTAGGAAGAATTTAAATGATGCAATGAAGGATATGAAGATCACTAACAGTTTTGAAGGCCTCTATTTTTTATGCAAATTTCACAAAGTTGTGGCTTCGGTGGCTTGGGCAAGGATCACAACATATCATTAGCCACTGAAATATGGAAGATCAATAGCAGGTGGAAAACCCCTTCGGCAGATAGGAATATTGCTGAAACTTTTACACCATCGGAGCGTTTTTCAAACAGTAATAGGAAGTGGTGAAGACTACAGATCGACGAGACAGTCCTCTGCGGAGCCGCAACTACGAAAGGAAAAAAGACTTAGTTCGTGATTGGAAAACTTTAACAGATTGGCGAGCTAGTTCCCAAGGGCATCGAAACTACAGAAAATATAGTGACTAAAAATTCAGCAACTGCGGAGAACAAAATGATTAAAGGAAACCGATAAATCAAAATCACCGATCAGAGAGAATGGAAACTTCGGCGTCGGAGAGGCTAAAGACTAAGCGGCGGCGAAACAGTTCAATGCGGAGCCGCAATGGCGGATGAAAGACTTACTGCGAGTTCCAAAATAATAGAAAGACATCACTGAGTGGAGGAACTAAAGACTATGTGCTAGATGCTTGAAAACATAAAACCGACAGCGAATTAGTCCTCTAAGTAATCGCAAAGACGGAAGAAATATAAAATACGGGGTCCGCAAGCATATGAAACTTCAGCGTTGGAACTCAGAATCACTAGCCGTCGGCAAGATAGTGAAATTAAAATCCACAACGATGAAAGAAAGAAGACGAACAACTTTGGTACTGTAGTTATTACCGCTCTCGATCACCAATGTGTTAGCTATGGAGAACGCTGATTAGGAGCGTAGATGTGATAAAAGAAGAAACCTCTCACCGTCGCTGAAGAAGCCGTCGCGACACTGATGATATAAGGAGCGTCGATACTGCGGCAAAAAAGAGACTTGGAACACCGAAATGCCAGAAGAAAGAAGAATAAAGAAGACAAAGCTTCCGATCAGCGACTGCGGCAACAAAGTAAAAAGGGGTTTCGAGCGGATTGAACAAGATGGGGCACTTCAGTTAAACACCGATACACTGGTTGTTGGCGGCAATTTCATAGCAAACCAACAATAGTGGTTATCAGCTACCACTTCAGTTATTAAAATATCGCCTAGTGAACTAGATCTTCACAATGAATAAACAAATCGTTAGCAAGGGTTTGAAGCCTTAATCAGGAAAAAACTATGACTTTCATTTATTTTTGATGTAAACAGATTGGATTTTCAGGATCTGTAAATTTTGTAAAAGGCTATAAAGCCCATGATTATTTCATCAATAGAGGTTCGACTCTGGGGATTTATGAGCCTATTCCATTATCAAGTATCTCATCTGGTTTATTCTAAGTATAAGCTCTTTAGTTGTGATTTGTTCAGCCATCTCTTTCTTTACTGTGTTTATTGCTTGAATGTGCATTTAGGTAATTTTAAGACTTATTAAAGGGCCGATAGCTGTCATCCTATTGGTTATTTAGTGATATTTGATTTATAAACACCATCCTCAATAGGATTTAGCCATTTATATGCATGTGTTATGTGTGTAAGTCTGCCAGCCTAGTGAGTTCTCCATCCCTGCACCTTTTTGTCAAACTACTGAACAAGTTGTAACTAAAAGCCTTGTGATTGAGTGAGCTTCATGCATGTCTTAAGAGTGAGAGGTTATATAGGTTACCTGACTTGATCCAATTCAAAAAAAACCAAAAAAACAATTTAAGTTACAAGGCATCCTCGAGCTACAACCTAGAGGAGTTTCCTAGAGTGATAACAAAGTGGCACCGTTGCCGGGGAGAGGAGATTGAATCTCAGCTTCCCTGGGATATGACATAGATCCATGCTTTGATGATAGACAAGGCTTGGACATTATTACAGTTGTAATCATCTATCTGGTGACTCCATTGATATAAGGTGGCTTCAAGAAGACCAAGTACCAGAGCAAACCCAAAGGAGCCACCAGCGACACCCATTTCCGATCTAGAAGAAATCTTGAGGAAATCTAGGGCTTTACTAAGACAGACCAGAAGTGCTGCACAAAATGCTACATCAGATCTCATCCCTGGCGACTCCATGAAATATGAATTCAATGGAAACTCCACAATAGCAAGATGTCAAAATCATTTGATGCTCTTTTGGCTCGGAGGTTTGCACCTCTTGACTTCTCTTCCGTTCCTAGTTTCCCACATCCAGTGCCTGATATGTCCGAATGGGGAGATTTTTTACCTGTCTTCAAGGAGGAGGAAGAAGACAATCCTACAGAACAACTCCTCAAGTTTCACGAATGCATGGATATCTTAGATCATCAGCATGAAGATGTTCATGTATTCATTATATGGTGATGCACGTCAGTGGTATTTTTCTTTACCTCCTTCCAGCATTTCATCATTGAAAGATTTTCACCGAGCATTCACTGAGAACTGTAAAAGGTACTATTCAAAGGAGTTTGCATTTGATAATTGTTGTGAAGAATATAAGTTGCATTCTTAGGATGAAAGGGTAAATAGAGAAGAATATCTCCCTCAAGAGATACCTCATCTCTCTTATGATCTTCACAATGAGCTTTCTGCTGGCCAAACGATCATTGAAATCAGTCAGGCTAGCTCACAGTTTGCAGATTTGCGAATCAAGGAAAGTTGCAGTAACCAAGAGGAGCAAGATTTCCAGGGACTATCTAATTTCTAGCTCGAACATTAGGAAGATCTTCCTTCTCCTTATGAACATGTTGCTTCCAATCATGACAAGGAACTAGGTAATATTTTTCCAAAACTGTTTCAAAATTTTATTGCTGATACTCATATACAAGAACCTTCATCTCTGTCATTGGGATATTATCTTGATGCTCCTATATTCAACAAATGTAGTGATGAGGAAGAAGAGGTTACTCAAAGTTCATCTAGTTCTTCTTTTCAGCAAAGAGATGATAAAAAATGTGGGCATGCTGTGATAGATGCTTGTTACGAATCTGCTGCTCAAAAGTCCAATACAGATCTTTTTAGTTTTGGTATATCCTATAAAGATATTATGGTGGAAGAGAAAATTGTTAGCTGTGATAAGCCAGCCTATCATCATGATGAATTCAAATTATGTGAAGGGGAGCAGAAAAATTTAGATCAGCTGTTGAGCTTGCATTTTTATCAGACAAAGGAAGAAGGCAGCATATATGAAGAGGAAGATGATGATCTGAAAAGTCCAGAACGGTAGGGCATAACTCATCCTTCCCAGTCAGAGGTTGAGCAATCTACAGTTAACGCAGTGATCACTGAAAGCAGCCAGCAACAACATTTCATTAAGTTGGAACAACAACACAAAAAGGTATTTCTTGTTAACTTTCATGACCCTGTTGCTAACTATATGGAACTTATGAGCAGCATAGATATCAAAATATTCTTGTTAGATGATAGCTGGTTCTGTCACCCTCCGAAACTACTTTGTCGCACGCTAGGATTTCATTTATTTTTTGGGTCAAGATCAAGGATAAGTTTAGCATATCAGCTTTTGACCTGGCTTCATTGGAAGCATGATGTCACATGATAAGAAGGATCTACTGATTAGAATTAGGAGTAGGAGTAGATAGAAGAATAAGATCTTAATATGAGCAGTTAGGTCATTTTCAGTTGTTTTCGTGAATAATCGAAGCGGGCTATAGGAAGATTGCAGAGGATCAGTTATGAAAAAATGACTCCATGCCCAATGGAACACTAGAAGATTATTTATTTATTCTTTTTTAGGAAAGACATTTTGGTCTAGGGTTCTTGGGACCTCACAGGGAGGTTCCCATCCCCGAGTAGGAGCCAGATGTTATCTCTCAAATAAAATAAATTTATTTATGATAGTAGGAAGAATTTAAATGATGCAATGAAGGATATGAAGATCAATAACAGTTTTGAAGACTTCTATTTTTTATGCAAATTTCACAAAGTTGTAGCTTCGGTGGCTTGGGTGAGGATCAGAACATATCATTAGCCACTAAAAGATGGAAGATCAATAGCAGGTGGAAAACCCCTTTGGCAGATAGGCATATTGCTGAAACTTTTACACCATCGGAGCGTTTTTCAAACAGTAATCAGAAGTGGTGAAGACTACAGATCGACAGGACAGTCCTCTACAGAGCCACGACTATGGAAGGAAAAAAGACTTAGTTCGTGATTGGAAAACTTTAAAAGATCGACGAGCTAGTTCCCAAGGGCACCGAAACTACAGAAAATACAGTGACTAGAAGTTTCGCAATTGCAGAGAACAGAATGATTAAAGGCAACTGATAAATCAAAATCACCGATCAGAGAAAATGTAAACTTCGGCATCGGAGAGGCTAAAGACTAACCAGCAGCGAAACAGTTCAATGTGGAGCCACAACAAAGGATGAAAGACTTACTGCGGGTTCCAAAATAACAGAAAGACATCGCTGAGTGGAGGAACTAAAGACTATGCGCCAGATGCTTGAAAACATAAAATCGACGGCGAATTAGTCCTCTAAGTAGCCGCAACGGTGGAAGAAATATAAACTACGAGGTCCGCAAGCAGATGAAACTTTGGCGTTGAAACTCAGAATCACTAGCTATTAGCAAGATAGTGAAATTGGAAGCCTCAATGATGGAAGAAAGAAGATGAAAAGCTTCGGTATTGTAGTTATTACTGCTCTCGATCACCGATGTGTTAGTTATGGAGAACGTCGATTAGGAGCGCAGATGTGATAAAAGAAGAAACCTCTGATTGTCGCTGAAGAAGCAGTTGCGACACTGATGATATAAGGAGCATTGATACTGTGGCAACAAAGAGACTTGGAATGCCGAAATGGCGGCAGAAAGAAGACTAAAGAAGACAAAGCTTCTGATCGGCGACTACGGCAACAAAGTAAAAAGGGGTTTCGAGCGAATTGAATGAAATGGGGCAGTTCAGTTAAACGCCGATACACTGGCCGTTGGCGGAAATTTCATAGCAAACCAGCAGTAGTGGTTATCAGCTACCACTTCAGTCATTAAAAGATCGCCCAGTGAACTAGATCTTCCCAATGAATAAACAAATCGTTAGCAAGGGTTTGAAGCCTTAATAGGGAAAAAACTATGACTTTCATTTATTTTTGATGTAAACAGATCGGATTTCCAGTATCTATAAATTTTGTAAAAGGATATAAAGCCCATGATTATTTCATTAATAGAGGTTCGAATATGGGGATTTATGAGCCTGTTCCATTATCAAGCATCTCATCTGGTTTATTCTAAGTATAAGCTCTTTTGTTGTGATTTGTTCAGCCATCTCTTTCTTTACTGTGTTTATTTCCTGAATGTGCATTTAGATAATTTTCAAATTTATTAAAGGGATGATAGCTGTCATCATATTGGTTATTTAGTGATATTTGATTTATAAACACCGTCCTCAGTAGGATTTAGCCATTTATATGCATGTGTTATGTGTGTAAGTCTGCCAGCTTGGTGAGTTCTCCATCCCTGCACCTTTTTGTCAAGCTACTGAACAAGTTGTAACTAAAAGCCTTGTGATTGAGTGAGCTTCATGCATGTCTTGAGAGTGAGAGGTTATATAGGCTACCCAGCTTGATCCAATTTAGAAAAAACCTAAAAAATAGTTTAAGTTACCAGGCATCCTCGAGCTGCAACCTAGAGGAGTTTCCTGGAGAGATAACATAGAGTGTACGAAGAAAATGGCTGAAACAATTCTACAGAAATAATGAAATGAAAAAAAATATAATAGCAACAAATTCAGTCTGTTTAAGAGATCATGCTATCATAGCGAACCTTGAAATATATGCATAAATGAATGAACTCATAAGGTTTGAAATTAATTCAACCATGTCCAAAGTAAAACTTTGGACAGGTTGAACGTATGACACGAAGGCATAAATTGCATTTTCAATAACCTTGATTAACAATAAGATCAATCATTTGATCATTTACATGCATGATTGGGTAAGAGGATAGGATTATCAACATTGAAATAATAACTAAAAACTTTTAAGGTCAAAGCATCCACATGAAGGTAAAAACTATTTGCCAAAAAACAAAATTTGGTTAGCAAATTTTAATCATAAGTGCTGTAATATCAAATTATTTTATTCAGATCGTTATTTGGTATTTTATTCAGACCTTCATTCAATCCTTCATATTGATTTTTCTGTTAAAATATGCTTCTTGCTATAACCAAGTTCCACTACTTACATTATCCTGAAAACACTTATCATTTTTTAGAGATAAATAGATCTTTCATAATGAAAAGTAAAAGCAATCTAATTTTCCTAATCCTCCCCCCCCAAACCAAAGATATGACATGTCCTTAAGCCATACATGAGAGAAGAATTGATTGTTCAAAAAAATGAAAATAAAGAGTTCTATCATGCTATTTATTATTTTGTAAGAAAAAGAAAAACTAACTAGCAAATGGAAATGATTCAGATATGTATATTCATGAAAAATAGAACAGTGCTTAGAAAGACCACTTGAAAGATAATAATATAACCAAAAAGAATGCCATAGGAAAAACTAGTCGTCCATGCCTCATTTTAAAGATATCATGTCATCATGAAATATTGTAAGTTTACCCTGGAGTGTGTAAAATTTACAGCTATGGGTCCCATTTCTAGGATAATGAAATCCTAGGTATTTGTTGAAATAGATGGTTAGGGTCAAGTCCAACTTACAACCATTCCCAAATTATATTAGAAACAATTGGTCGTGACATATTTATTCTGAAATTATTTTCTTTATATTATCATTTTTTTTACGAACTATGTGCATAATGGTGTATTAACCATATCTCTTTTACCCGATATTGCCCTGCTTCCAGCAGGCCTATTTAGTACCCCGATGATTTTATCATGATACCATGCAAGCATAGCCTCGCTACCAGCAAGCCTTTTCAGTACCTTGATGGGTTTACTTGCATTTATCGAGCTTCTATGTTTTAAGTTTTTACTTAGCATTGACCCGCTACCAGCAGGCCTGTTCAGTACCCCGGTGGGTTCACCTTGTATAATGATATTAAATATATGGAATCCTATTGGTACTAGAGCATGTTAAGTCCTGATAAACACATAATTCAATTTTTTAAGATAAAACTATTAGCACCGGGATTTTGGGCCCCCAAGGTCGAGCGAGGGGAGGCCGCTCCCGGGCAATAGCAGAACCACTTTAGGCTGCACCTCCGACCTTGCGCAGTTAGAGAGGGATCTCTCGTTCGTCACCAGAGTAGTTCCACTTAAGGTTGTCAGTCTTGTGTGTCACCAGAGTCTACTCCGCAAAGGATTTTCAATCAGCGTAATCAGGGGGCTAAGATCTTGAATGGGGCAAAGTGTGTTAAGGAAGGTGCATGGCGGGATTATCAGGGGATAATGGACTATGGGAAAATGGAGTCGAAACCTGTGCAAGAAATGATTACAGATGGAAATAATAAAGAAAGGTAGCAAACGGAGGCAAGATAGCTGCTAATTTCCCAATCAGGATATTTTAGCGAGCATCTTAGAGGACAAAGAGGGACAGTCCATCACATGGAGCATTGACAAGATGAATTCCATGTAAATTTAGAAGAACCATTGTTAATGCCTAGAACAACAGTCGGAGCATAACAAGTATGAATTTTGAACCACTATACCCTATGTTGCGGGCATGAAAAGCAATAAACAAAATGGAGTGGAAACAAGAAAACACAATTTACACGTAAAAGGAAAGCACTTATTGAGAAAAACAACAACACAGGAATCTCTATTGTGAATGACGGTCTTCCATTGAAATTTATTCATACATAGGTATCAAGATTTACAAACGGGAGCCTCAACTTGGGATTGTTTCCCAATCCAATTCACTAACTCCTTCCTCCCTCTATCAGGAGCGTTTTTATACAATCCTAATGCTGAGACTACAGAATCAAAAACTGTTACAAGTTGCCATCTGGCGTAAACAGTGCAGAGAGTGGACTACCACCACGTTTTTACAATTATAAACAAGCATCATGGAGATGTGGCGTGTGATAATGCAGGATGACAGCGCAGAGCCTCGTACCACCTTGCTTCATGAAAATGACTTCCACGCGACATGCTGACGAACAATTGTCAACACAGGCTGTCTTGGACCTATTTTGGGTCCCCTTGTCCAGATGGTGCATGTTGCTCAAAGGTTGACAAGAAGACCTTAATCCTTTCCTCTACCCTTCTCTCGACCTCCTCCTTCTTCAGGTAAGATTGTTATAGGAGGAGGCCAGAGAAAAGGTGGCCAAATGCTTGATGATGATAAGCGACTTAAGAAGCTTATCATCCTTGTACTGTCTTCTTCCTCTCACGAGGAGAATTCTTCTAGGATCCATGCAGCTAGGTGTGCGCCTGACCCTCTCCTTGCCCATGACTAAGCAGCCAAATGGAGCCCCCAGGAATGGCGTCGGAGGCTTTGGACCCACCTGGTCCCAACATGAGTATTTGCTCCAACAGTTCTGCCACCACTGTGAGCTGGGACTTCGGAGGTCGAGATTGCAGCCAGGAGTGTCGAAGGGACATCGCTGGGATGTACAAACCCATGCACCGCACATCCAGAGACTGGGTTGTATAGAAGCGGGTGAATCCCTCTTGGTATCTCACATCTGTGCCCCGGTGGTTGAAGATTTTCTGGCATGGATAACCATAACATAGATTTCAAGCCTGCCTACCATGAGTACTCCATGTCGAACTAGTTTTTCAAACCACACAGTCATGGTTGTTTATGAAAGACTTTGACACTACCAAGGATTCAACCTTATATAAATATTATCATCTACACAGTTCCATATCTCAAAGATCTTTGAAGGGTGGTGTTATATAGTGCGAGTAGGAATGGATTCAGGAAGGGATACTTCCTTGAAGTGGCTGCGATGGTGGCATGTGTGGCGCTAGAGTGAAGCTTTTTCCCTCCTGATTTTCAATCATATTATACGGCATGGCTAAGATTCTGAATCATTTCCATGTCATTGCCAAGCTGGTTCTAAGGGTTTCGGATTTGACAATCTTCTTCCCTTTCAATCACCTGGATGGTGGTGTCAGGATTTTTTAGTTCATAGCATCCCTTGGTCTCGTGTAAATGCTAGGTCTGTAGCCTCAGTGAATCAAACCTCTATCTCTCCCACAGTTTCCTCCGAAACAAACCATGTGCCATGCTTGTAACCCGGGGAATTGCGCCACTGGATGAGACTTCCACCTTAGCTGTATCCCGAATGGCGTTGGAGGAATCGGCCAATCTGCAATGGGGTAGATTACACGTGTGAATTCCCCCTCTGCTGTCATTTCCACACTGGATGGCAGATCTGCACTTCAGGAGTCTTCTTAGTCGTCTGATCGAAGGAATATTTAATGTCCACTGTCCACATTCCATCTATCTCGCCACTAACCTTGCTCTTCTGAACACCATGGGTAGTTTGTATTGTGATACGTCCTGCACCGTCGGTCGAGATCGACCCTCCTGCAGCCGTTGATTAGAGTGGGCCCCACCATTTTTCACAACGGAGAACTCAAATATTCTTCTATTTAAGTTTTCCTTGTGAAATGAACCATAGTCGTAGATCTGTCCTCTTCTTCATCACGGCCGTTGATCTTCACAACCTCTACCCCTTTTCACGAATTGAGATTGTGGCTTTATCCACACAAGTATGGATTGCGAAATTATTTTAGGCCGTAGATTTGCCCTAGGCCTCATTTCGACCGTCAAAAGCCACCAGTCTTTAACACATTTCGCACTCTGGGACATAAATTTTGATCGTGCATGTTTGCTCTCGCGAAGCGGTTCAAAACCGCTAATCCACCTTCGATCAATCGTAGCCCTTGAATATGGATCACGCCCAATGTTACAATACACTTGTCACTTTCCCCAATTAATGATGGTCACATGAGATTCGAGGGGTTGAGACCCTTACCGACCCTCTGTCAAGCCCCTGAATCAACTGTTAAAAATGGAGTGTTAACAACTGGCTCCATGAGGGATGCTATCCTCCCAGTGAGGTATCAAAGAACCCCTGTATACCAAGTGTCGAAACCATTGGGACAGCTTCAGCTTTTCTTGGACATCTCCATTCTTCTTCATGCCACTGCTTCAGCGAATTCATGCCACTCTTGCAAATCATGCTGGCGACTGTAAACCTGTGATGGTAACTGAAAATGGAAACGAACTGAAAACAGTAATGAAGGAAATGCTCGATAATATATGAGCTTATTTTCTCCTACCTACTCTACCTAAATTTGTACATAAGTCCAACTAAGTGAAGTCAGACTTCCAGTGAAGCCAATCAAGCAACTTGCCTAATATTCTTGTTCTTACATGGTGCTCGATGGAAAAAAATGGAACAGATAATGGGAGAAGGGAATGATAAACAAACTGATGTTTAAGGCAGAGACATGACCAATCATTTCCTTCACCTAGACCCTCCATGTACTTGGCCACGGGGTCATAGAATTCATGGAAACCTCCAGCACGTTCTGTCACCTGCTCAAGGGAAAGCTGTCCAGAGCTTCCCGCTTCTAGGGA
This sequence comes from Pseudotsuga menziesii, assembly GCA_001517045.1. Taxonomy (NCBI): domain Eukaryota; kingdom Viridiplantae; phylum Streptophyta; class Pinopsida; order Pinales; family Pinaceae; genus Pseudotsuga; species Pseudotsuga menziesii. Next base: position 13,578 of record LPNX010373644.1, read on the forward strand.
GTCATCAAGCTGACACTTAGAAGATTGCAGATGAGGACCCTCAGAATCTTTCTCTAACAAAATATCCCTCTCTCTACCTGAAATTTTTGTAACAAGGGCATGATGTGCTTTGAGAGGGAGGTCCTCAGCTTCTCCATTGGAACTGAGTAGGCATACTTCTTCTGGGTGAGGCACTGTTCCTGAAAGCGAAGTATCAAAGAAAGTGTTTATCTGTAAACTGCTACATCCGCCTCCATTTTTGTACAAGTTTCTGGCCTGCACCACCTCCGTTCTTTTTTCTTTTGCTTGGAGGCCTTGATTATATGCCTTATCAATTCAAAATAGGCATAGCATATGGGTAAGCTATCACCTCCAATACCCTCATCATCTTTTCTCACTTCGACCTCCTGATTTTTCATTGCACTTTGACTTCTTTCATCAGAAGGTGTCGTTTCAACAGCTGGCTCGTTTCGTAGGTACTCTTCTTCATATTCGTCATACACAGGTGCACCAAGCTCCTTCTCAAAATCGTATTTAGTTGACCAGGAATGGGGCAGGTCACCATCTTCAAAGAATAGTCCTGCATGACCATTTATTTCAGCCTCAGGCCGGTCATCTTTCGGATATCATGAGAGATCTTTGATAGGCTGTAGGATTCCTTCTTTTGCTTGTAGGGCCCAACCAATTCGTATGTATATTTTATTTCACCACCATTGTCTTGATCTGACAACTTCCTGGACATCTTAAGGTTTTCCTCAACCTCCAAACAATCAACAAACATCTGCTGCAGGGTGGTTGATTTTCTCTCCAAAATAAGCAAGGACAGGTCGAGAGGAAAGGCGGCTGCATAATAGATCTTAGCAGCGTTCTCAAGAGGTTGATCTTCCTTAGGCATGTTATAATAAGAGCTTGTGAATCTTTTATTAAAACTGGATACGGCCTCACCTTCATGTCTCCTCAAAGAATAAAACTCTGAAAGTATTTGCTCTAATGGCCGGCTCCTTCCCCAAAACCTCAAGAATGTGCAAGAAAGCTCTTCCCGAGTGTTGATGGACTTAGGCTGCAAGTGTGTAAACCAAACTTTGGAATCCCCTTGCAAGGATAGAGCGAACGTTTGCATGTAGACGTCGTCATGTTCTATCTTGAACAGCTCAGAGAAATGCTCAAAGGCTTGTACATGTTTCTCAGCAGTCAAGTTTTCAGATTCTTCGTCGAACTTGGGGAGGTACTTGTAATATTTTGTGGGAAAATCGTGGAGAATAGGAGGTAATTGCAGTGGTTTATATCAGCTTGGAGAAATGGGGGAGACAAGGTTAGGTACGATAGCCAAACTATCGCTTGAGGTTTCATGAATTTCATAGGGGTGTCCTCTGACATCGAGAGCCCCTAGATGAAGATCTAGGCTGAAATCAGATGTACAATATGACGAAAAATTTTCAGTTCATAAAGAAGGATATACAGGAATATGTTCTTGGCTTTGCTCAGGATGAGCTAGGCCAGAGAAAGTTGTTTTGATAAATTTCAGAAAAGACAAGAACAAAACTTACAAGGTAGGATAAGGCATCTCAGAAGAAATGCGGACTTGAGTCCCTGGACCTTTTGCTGTGCATTTTTTAGCTTTATGAGGGGTGCATTTTCTAGGCGGGATCGTCCAACCTTCCTCGGTCATTAGATTTTTTGGATAATATCACCAACGGAGTTGCTGAAGTCTGAATCCTTCAAGAGTGGAGTTGCCAGGTGAAAAGTGCTCAACCTTCTTGGTGTCTGACAAATTCTTCACCATCAACAGTCAGATCTAAATCTTTTTCGTTCTTCCCAGGGAGGATCTTCTAGTTCGTTCCCCAACAACGGCGCCAGTTTGTTAGCACCAGGATTTTGGGCCCCCAAGGTCGAGCGAGGGGAGGCCGCTCCTGGGCAACTATAGAACCACTTTAGGCTACGCCTCCAGCCCTACGCAGTTAGAGAGGGATCTCTCATTTGTCACCAGAGTAGCTCCACATAAGGTTGTCATTCTTGTGTGTCACCAGAGTCTACTCCGCAAAGGATTTTCAATCAGGATAATCAGGGGGCTAGGATCCTGAATGGGGCAAAGTGTGTTGAGGAAGGTGCATGGCGGTATTATCGAGGGATAAGGGACCATGGGAAAATGGAGTTGAAACCTGCACAAGAAACGATTATAGATGGAAATAATGACGAAAGGTAGCAAACGGAGGCAAGATAGCTGTTGATTTCCCAATCAGGAGATTTTAGCAGGCGTCTTAGATGACAAGGAGGGACAGTCCATCACATGGAGCATCGACGAGATGAATTCCATGTAACTTTAGAAGAACCATTTTTAATGCCTGGAATAGCAGTCGGATCATAACAAGTATGAATTCCAAACCACTATACCCTATGTTGCAGGCATGAAAAGCAATAAACAAAATGGAGTGGAAACAAGAAAACACAATTTACACATTAAAGGAAAGCACTTATTAGGAAAAACAACAACACAGGAATCTCTACTGTGAATGACAGTCTTCCACTGCAATTTATTCATACACAGGTATCAAACTTTACAAATGGGAGCCTCGGCCTGGGATTGTTTCCCAATCCAATTCACTAACTCCATTCTCCCTCTATCAGGAGCGTTTTTATACAATCCTAATGCTGAGACTACAGAATCAAAAACTATTACAAGTCGCCATCCGGTGTAAACAGTGCAGAGAGTGGACTACCACCACGTTTTTACAATTATAAACAAGCATCATGGAGATGCGGCGTGTGATAACGCAGGCTGACAGCACAGAGCCTCGTACCACCCTGCTTCATGAAAATGACTCCCATGCGACGTCCTGATGAACAATTGTCTGCACAGGCTGTCCTGGACCTATTTTTGGTCCCCTTGTCTAGATGGCGCATGCTGCTCAAAGGCTGACAAGAAGACCTTAATCCTTTTCTCTACCCTTCTCCTGACCTCCTCCTTTGTCAGGTAAGATTGTTATAGGAGGAAGCCAGAGAAAAGGTGGCCAATAGCTTGATGATGATAAGCGACTTAAGAAGCTTATCATCCTTGTACTGTCTTCTTCCTCTGATGAGGAGAATTCTTCTGTGAGCCATGCAGCCGGGTGTGCACCTGACCCTCTCCTTTCCCATGACTAAGCAGCCAAATGGAGCCCCTAGGAATGGTTTCGGAGGCTTTGGACCCACCTGGTCCCAGCACAAGTATTTGCTCCAACAGTTTTGCCACCACTCTGAGATGGGACTTCGAAGGTCGAGACTGCAGCCAAGAGTGTCAAAGGGATGTCACTGGGATGTCCAAACCCATGCACCACACATCCAGAGATTGGGTTGTGTAGAAGCGAGTGAATCCCTCTTGGTATCTCACATCTGTACCCCAGTGGTTGAAGATTTTCTAGCGTGGATAACTAAAGCACAGATTTCAGGCCTACCTACCAAGAGTACTCCATGTCGAACTAGTTTTTCGAACCACACAGTCATGGTTGTCTATGAAAGACTTCGACAATGCCTGGGATTCAACTTTATATAAATCTTATCATCTTAACAATTCCATATCTCAAATATCTTCGGAGGGTGGTGTTATATAGTGCAAGCAGGAATGGCTTCAGGAAGGGCTACTTCCTTAAAGTGGCTGCGATGGTGGCATGTGTGGCACTAGAGCGGAGCTTTTTCCCTCTTGATGTTCAATCATATTATATGGCATGGCTAAGATTCCAAATCATTTCCACGTGGTTTCCAAGTTGGTTCTAAGGGTTGCGGATTTGACCATCTCTTTCCCTTTCAATCACCTGGATGGTGGTGTCAGGCTATTTTAGTTCGCAGCATCCCTTGGTCTCGTGTAAATGCTAGGCCTGTCGCCTCAGCGAATCAAACCTCTATCTCTCCCATGGTTTCCTCTGAAATGAACCACATTCCATGCTTGCAACCCGACGAATTGCGCCACTGGACGAGACTTCCACCTTAGGTGTATCCCGAATGACATCAGAGGAATCGACCAATCTGTAATGGGGAAGATTACATGTGTGAACGCCCCCTTTGCTGTCATTTCCACACTGGATGGGAGATCTGCACTTCAGGAATCTTCTCAGCCATCCGATCGAAGGAATCTTTAATGTCCACCATCCGCGTTTCATCTATCCCGCCGCTTACCTTTCTCTTCTGAACACCATGGGCAGTTTGTATCATGATACGTCTTGTGCCATCAATCGAGATCGACCCTCCTGTAGCCATCGATCAAAGTGGGCCCCGCCATTTTTCGTAATGAAGAACTCAAATATTATTCTGTTTAAGTCCGCCTTGCGAAATGAACCATAGTCGTAGATTTGTCCTCTTCTTCATCGCGGCCGTTGATCTTCGTGACCTCTACCCCTTTTCACAATTTTAGATTGCAGATTTATCCACACAAGTATGGATTATGAAATTATTGTAGGTCACAGATCTGCCCCAGGCCTCATCTCGACTGTCAAAATCCACCAGTATTTAACACGTTTGGCACTCCAGGATAGAAATTTTGATCGCGCATGTTTACTCACGCGAATCGGTTCAGAACCGCTGATCCACCTTCGATCAATCGCAGCCCTTGAATATGGATCGCGCAAAATGTTACAATACACCTACCAATTTCCTCATTGAATGATGGTCACATGAGATTCGAGGGGCTGAGACCCTTAGCGAACCTCTGTCAAGCCCCCGAATCAAGTGTTAAAAACAGAGTGTTAACAAAACCTATAAGTAATTTGATAATGGACTTAACCATAAATCATGTCAAAAGAGAATAAATTAAAGTTGTTCTTTAACCTTACAGTCCTTCTTCTTCATAAAAGAAAAGTAATGTTCCCTAGAGGAAAAAATTCCACTTACTCTCGAATTATCACAAAAATACTTGAGAGACAAGTTTTGATAACAAGTACAGGATGAACTAATAATCCATAGGTGTAATATAAGATTGTGAAAAATATGATAATGAAAGCAGGTATGTCAAGCAATTGTTTAAAAGAGTAAATTAAAAATATACATGTCTAAATCAAAATACCAAAAACCATATGAATCATAGAAGAGCTAGTTAAGAATGATATACAGAGGATTATAATTTTTTTTTGAATTTTCACTATGAGCTGCAAATTTCAAAAGTACCCCAAGAAAGGTTAAGATACCTTATAAGTGTTTTAGTGTACTTCCCTTTTCCAAAGAATAATCCGTTAGCTGCTCATAGAGATAATGTACTTGTAATCAAAATGCAACACCACTTATTAGATGATCCATATTTATTCATAACAAAAACATCTATAAATTTCATAAAAATTAGGAAAAAGGAAAAGAGTATTTCCTGTCTTAATTGACAAAATTCCATAGGGTGATCATGGGAACAAATCCCCTGTATAAATGTAGTTAGCTATTAGAAATGACTCTTATTTATTTGAAAAAGAAAAAGAAAAAAAAAGAAAAGAAAAAATAAATAAAATATATCTACATAATATACTATTCTACTTAGAAAGAAAGAAGACAATTATATTCAAGTATATGAATTATTCCAATGTAACCATGTTCGAAGCAAAATAAAAAATATACATTTATCCACATATGAGAAAATTATTGCAGTGATTACCTGGATATGAAGAACCAACCAACCTATTTGATTTAGCAACAAGAAGCATTGAAGGAAAGAATGGTATTGTGGCTTAGTTACTTCGTGGAACCAGATCTCAATATAATCCTTGTATTTTGGGTTCTCTTCTTCACTTGTTAGGCCAAGAGGTCTTTCATCAAACTCTAGAATGCATAAAGAATATGTGTTTGGTGATGGGGAATATTCAGGTTCTAATGTTTTTCTCTCATCAAATCTGATACATGCCATGTTGATCTCGTCTTCTTGTGGGTAAGGCCATGTAAAAGCTTCCTTTTCTTCCATAGTTTCTACAACTCCTTGATCTATAACCTCTCTAGATCTCGTATGAATTTCTTGTAGTGATGTAGGAAAGGTGGGTAGATGTTGCAGTTCAATACTGTAAGCATATTGTACTACTTTATTGTTGTTAGAATGTGGACTGGATTGAATAGGAATGTACGTAGGGCATACAGGGGGTTTATGGGAAGGTGATTGTGGCAGGTGCAGTTGATTGGCTTGTGTAGTTGATCTTCCAAGGAAACAGGATATTGTTGAAAATCTTGTGGAGAGTGTAGAGGAACATGAAGTGTTGCAACATAAGAGAGAGTATCCATATGATCATAAGATGGGCCATAAAGTATTTGTGAACAAGGTTGGTAGGGGTTAAGTCGAGGCTGCAACAACTTCCATGGTGTCACAATATTCACTGATTGATTATGAAAGTGGGGCAATGGAGGGATGGAGCTATTAACCCTACATGTAGGCCACAGTTTCCATGACTGTTGCAATAAATTTGCTGCAACTCCTAGATCTCCTTGATATGTTTCTTTTGTCCTGGGTAAGGAGGGGTAGTAATCTGTGGAATGCTTCAAGTCACATATGCCACAAATTGTGAGACTACCCAAAGGACAATCTTGTTGAGCCTAGAATTGGCCCCTTTTAACCATCCTCAATCACCTTTTCTTCCCCTATCCTACACCATTCAACATGCTAATCAGACATGTTGTCCTCACTTTATTCCCCAAACTGCCAAGGTATGACTGGTCATTGCTTTATCTTATTAATGCTTATGATTATGATAATTAAAGCTGTGTATCTCTCAAATGTGCTAACATGTTATGATTTATGAAGGTAGTTTGAGATAAGTGGACTACAGGAAGATGGGGCTAAACAGGTCTCGAAAGGAGGAATATTCGCCGCTCAAGATGATTCTCAGCCCTCCTATCATCAATTAAGGCACGCGGTTTTAATGTGACATCCCAGATAGAGCTGTGACAAGGCAGCTGTAACAGAATGTGCTACAATTGGAGATCTTTAGTACATTGTTGCTCGAGTATAATTGTGATAAAAAAAGATCGCCACTCCTGGGCCAATTAACAGCTTTCCCGTATTTTCTATGTCTTTACTATGCCACTTTTGTAATAGCTAGTGTTATTTAGGGCACCTGAAGATCAGAGATCTTCATGGATGCCCTTTAATAGGATCAGATGTTATGATCTGCATGTATAAATATGGGGAGCTGTCTCGACCCAGGGGGTTGCTGAACATATAATTCATTGATTGTATTAGAAATGGAAGAAATTTGTGTAATCATTCATTCTTTAATATAAGGAGTTACCTCTGATTTAAGGAGCTTTACATTGTTAAGCCAGCATCTCTGTGTGAAGGCTAGGCCCGCCTTCCACAGAGATTGCTGAGTTAAATTAGGATTTTTTTTAATTCATTGTTGTGTGATGTCTTGTTGATTATATTTCCTTTGTATGCAGCGGTAGTAAGTGTGGACTTACAGTATAATTGGGATTACATTTTCTTGAGATCGGTAAGTGGTACAGAGTGACAGTCGACTGAGTAGGTAACTTTCTTTATGCAATTCATGTGGTAGTTGTACACAGCTTTGTTCATCCTGCAGTTTTAGTTGTTATCCCACGAATCCTTGCAACTTATCTTTACTGTTATGATTGTTGACGTCCATTCCTGTATTTCAATTTCTTAGAGTAGCTGAACTCAATCCCTTGCAATTGAATTCCTAGATTAATATTCGATTTATGCTTATGGCTTTCAAGAGTGATCAGATTGAATAGGCGAATTATTTGTTCCGGGATGTGAATAGGATTTCTTTTTATCTGCAATTGTAATTTGAATCTTATATCATTTTTTCTTGATGCATGGTATAAAGTAATTGAAATTGTAGTATTTAGAAGATGAATGGGATTACACAGATTCTTGAGATGAGCATAGTTGTTAGAGGATAATAGTGTTCAATTACAGTGATCTTGTGTTTAAGCATATACTGTGCATTTATCCTTTGAAATACAAGACTTTTCCGGGTTGAAAATAGATCTCGTACACTTTGTATGTTGGTAACAATCTACTTGCATACAGGGTGCTCGACATTTTGGCACCGTTGCCGGGGAAGGATAAAAATTAAACACCATCATTAGTTGCATCTGGTAATTTTTTCTAGTCAGTGTTTTCTATTTTCTTTGCTGTAATGATTTGGGTTACATGAATACGAGGAGGGTAAAGCATGATCACCTCCCAACTCCCAAAACCCCACAAAATACTAACAGTACAGGTGGCTTGGGTCGCAGACGAGGACCACCATTGGGCAGAAGGACATTCATCAACGATCTTGTTGACAGATTTGATTTATCCACTAGGGCTCACCATCAAAAAACTCCTATTAGAAGAAACCCTGCTGATCCTGGGGCACCAGCGTGAGGGTCCACAGTGGAGAATACATGAGCAGGTGCGACTTCCTTGAACATCCCTACAGAAGAGGACACAACTGTTACAACTGGACCTGCTGGTAGAGGTCCGATCTACCACATTTATGGGAAGGTTGTAACTGAAGAGGAGTGGAAGCAGTTCCACCAGAAGATTACTGATCAGTGGAGGAACAAGGAAGAGAACGAGGAGCAAAGGAAGGACGAAGAGAGGAACGAGGAAAAGAACGCACGAATGAATGAAGAGGAGAAAACAGAAGAGGAGATGAGTAACAGACATGAGTCGGACGAGGAAGAGACAATGGGGGAAAACTATCATCATGAAAATCATTCCTTACCTGAAGGAACGATGGCTACACTGCAATTTCTGATTCAGCAGCCAGAGGGGACATCCCCTATGAAAAATATCTCACCATCAATGTTGCCTCGCTTCCATGGAAGGGCGGCAAAAGATCCAGATGAATTCCTTTTTCAATTTGATATCCTCTGTCACGGCTATGATTATGTCACTGATGCACAAAAGCTAAAACTTTTCCCTGCCACCCTGAAGGACAACGCATTACTCTGGTTCATGAACCTTGGGGGAGGAACTGTTGCTAATTGGGATAGAATGAAATAGGTGTTCCTGGAGAAATATCAGGAATATTGCAACAGCAAGGACAAAAGAGAGGAATTGTTCAAAATGGTGCAGAAGGAGGACGAAAGTCTGGAGGATTTTGTGGAGAGGATACTGTACATTGTGCAAAGAGCCAGGTAGACGAACATGGGGCTGGACGTGCTCAAGATAATCTTGCTTCGTGGGATCAGGGATGATTGTTTAGACATGTTGAATCTTCTAGGAAAGGGAGATATCTCCAAAGAACCTTTTGGAAAGATTCTGGAATTATGTAAGAGATACTCTAGGGGGTCTTTCAGGAACCATAAGCGGGACAAACGGGATAAGCTAGAACGTGATGTCTTCGATAGAACTCAGAAGTCATCCAATGGAGGAGCTACCCATGTAGAGATAGGCAATATCCTTGAAAATTTTAAAATAGAGATGATGAGCTCCATTTCCTAAATGGAAAACAAAAACAGGCACTGGAGGATCTCACACTAGGTGTGTTCTGCCCTCGATGTAGAAAGAATCATCCACTGAGAGAATGCCCGCTTGATAAAGTAGAATTTTGTCAGTTGTATGAGTTGAACCACGACATGAAAGAATGTCCCTCACTTCCCCAAGTAAAGGCTGTTCTGCAGGAATCAACTCCAGAGGTGGAATTGGCCTATTTCATTGCACAGAAGAAACCTTGGCAGCCTCGAAATCAAGGTATGTCTCAAGACTCATTTCCATTTTTGAATAATATGAGAAATTGGAATAATAATATGCAAAATGTGAATACACAATTCCCTTCAAATTAAGCTCAGTGGAATCCTCCCCAACCTGCAATACAAAATTATAACTCATGGAGTCCCTAGATGAACATCTATTTGCACTTTCAGCTCATTCCCCCTGGTATGTAGACGTCGCTAATTATTTGGTTGCAAGAAAGCTCCCACCACATCTGTCTAAATGAGAAAAGAGAAAAATCATCCAACAAAGTGCCAGGTATTGTTGGCTCAACGGTCATCTCTTCTACACATGACCCGATCTTGAGATTAGGAGATGTGTAAGGGAAGATGAAATCTTTCACATACTGAAAGCCTGTCATGATGGACCTTGTGGGGGACACTTTGCAGAAAAAAGAACAGGGAACAAAGTGCTATGGATGGGCTACTATTGGCCGACTCTTTTCAGGGATGCTAAAAGGTATGTTCAGTCTTGTGATAGCTGCCAAAGGATGGGCCAGCCCAATAAAACAGATCAGATGCCCCTACAACCTCAAGTAGTAGTTGAACCATTTGATAGATGGGCACTGGATTTTATTGGCCCTATCAGCCCTCCTTCCAGACAGAAAGTTTACATTCTGGTTTGTACTGATTATATGACCAAGTGGGTAGAGGCTGTAGCATTGGCTAAGGCTAACGATCAGGCGGTGATTGATTTTCTGTACAGTGAAATCTTTACCCGTTTTGGGGTACCGAAGGAAATAGTTACTGATGGGGGACCACAATTCATGTCACATCAATTTGAATCCCTGCTCCGGAAGTATCATGTGTAGCATAGGGTGGCTTCACCCTACCACCCCCAAGCTAATGGTCAGGTGGAGAGTACTAATAAATTTATTGAAGCCATCCTTACCAAAACAGTTAAGAGCCATCGAAAGGATTGGGCTGACAGGCTTTTAGAAGCACTATGGGCATATCGCACGACTTGGCGCAACACCATAGGTTTCTCTCCTTATGATTTAGTGTATGGAAAGAATGCCATCTTTCCAATTGAGTTCGAAATCAAAACCCTGAAGACAGCCACCGAAATGAATCTGGATGTAACAGAAGCCTAGAAGAGAAGATTGAATCAACTAAACGAATTGGATGAGAAGGGGTTAGCTGCAGTGGACCAGACTATTTTGCTTCAGCAATAGAGATCCAATTGGCATGACCGATTTATTAAAAAGAAAATCTTCTGTGAGGGAGACTGGGCGTTACTATATGACTCCAGGTTCAAAAGGGATTTTAAGGGTAAATTACGTACAAGATGGCTAGGTCCATACTTAGTCAACAGGGTATTTGACAACGACACTATCCGCCTGGTGACCATTGATGAAAACCGCATACCATTATTTGCTAATGGCCATAGACTGCGACTGTACCATAAGCCCATTTCGAAAGATGCATTTATTTCGCAAATTGCCGCCAATCCAGATTATCAGCTGGCACTAGGGAAGGAACTTCTCTCTGTCTTTGCCAATTCTTAAACTGTAAATCACGTTTGAATTACTGTACATAAATAATGTTTTTTTTCTCTACTGCATTTTATATTGTTCTTCCCTTTTGCATTTGATCTTCTCGTTCACTATTGTTTTTCAAAATTTGCAGGGAAGCGCCAGGGGAATGACCATATTGGGCCTGTCGAACGGGAGTCGTTTTCCTATGCCTTCCCATGCTGCATTTCCTTTTCCTTAAAATAAATTTTCCAGCGGCTGCAACATCTTTCCCGGCGACTGTAAATCTTTTTCCCAATGGTCGTAACCCTTATCCTGGCAGCCGTGATCTTTTTTCCCGATGACCATAAAACCCTTTTCCCAACAGCCGTGAACCATTTTTCGGCGGCTGCGACATCTTTCCTGGAAGCCGTAAATCCTTTTCCCCGCAGCCGTGATCTTTTTCCCGATGACCGTAAAACCCTTTTCCCGGAAGCCATGAACCTTTTCTGGCGGCTATGACATCTTTCCCGGCAGCTACGACATCTTTCCCAGTAGCTGGGACATCTTTCCCGGCGGCCGCGACATCTTTTTCGGTGGCCGTAATTTTATTTCCGGCAGCTGTGAACCATCTCCTGGCGGCTACAACATCTTTTTCGTTGGCCACGATATTTAGCAACTGCAATTCTGCTCTGTTTAGTGGATGTCTCCAGCATTAAAGGCCGCCCTTTTTATTTCAAAACTTGTAGTGGTAACTCCTGTGTTAACGGAAAATTGCTTCCTACGCTGTTCAACCTGCTAGATATGGCTCTGATTCTTCCTCCTCGTGCCGGCGAACCGGGCCATATGATGACAGCCTTTTTCATAATTTCGACCCTGCGGACGTGATGGTTTGTGTTTCACTGGCAGAAGGAATTATTGCATTATCCTGATCATCATGATTAAATTAATGACTGTGCACAAGTTTGGCTTCGCAACGTCAGCAACCACACGTTCCACCATTCTCCACAGGATATCCAACGCACAGTCTCACAAGGTATGGCTTTGATTTATCACATGATTAAGTATTGATATGATTTAACGATATCAGTCGTACCTTTATTCGTATCACCATTATGGCCTAATTAACTCTTTCCCCCGTGCGACGTAAAAACTAATAACCGCCACCTTCCCCAATTCGGAATAAAATTTCAAACGTTTTTTTTGTGCTGAACTTTCCAAATTTACACAGTCTCTAACATCTCCTCCCAGCGATTCGTGCATCCTTTGTGTGTAACCTCCATTCTTGGACTCTGTAATCTGTGGAATAGAAACCTCAGTCTGCAGACAGGACCATGGGGATTCCAGCTTGTCATGAACCTTTGAATACACAGGAACTCAGGAAAAATTCTGCAATTTTTGCCATCTTTCAAGCCGCCGGCTGGATCGATTTTTTCGAACGACTAGATGGATTCAATCAGGAAGCATCCTTGCAATTTTATTTAAACCTCACAGAAACTTACTCCAAGGTGTGGGGGCTATGCATAGAAGTCTTCGAGGCCATTATATCCGAGGTTACTGCCATCCCGCAGGTGGGAAGGGCATGGTTTGGACGACGACTCCCCACGACGACCGCACTAGAAGCATTTTTAATAGAGGGGGAGCAAGTTCAATTATCAAGAAGAGGGATCACACTGCACTCATTGCCACAGCCATGGGACCAGGTTGCTGTCTTTCTCAAGAAATACATCACTTGTGAAGGTAGGTACCAAACTGTTTATAATTCTGAACTACCTTTACTTTCTCATCTCCGCCATAAGACTTTATTGAACATTCCATATTATCTCCTTCATGATTTACATCATATGGTAGGATTCATCCAAGCTACTAAGCATCCACTTGCCTCACTGACCCACTATGGTATTATTAAATTAATAATTGTAAGAACCCTTGCTCGGTATAACATAACTTGGGAGCAATTCACAGCTCGGGCTCAGGCACCTGCGCCCTTGTCGGGTGTCCCAATAAAACAGGAACAGGCTCATCTACAGCAGGGGGGACATGAACCACAACAGGAGGACCAGAGCCCCTCTAATGCAGTTGGGGGGGGGGGGGGGGGGGATGAAACTGGATCAGAAGAAGAGCAAACGGGGGCACAAGCAGAGCAATTGAGGGAGGGTGTAGATAAAAACCTTGTGGAAAACCTAGACAACAGGGCAGCTCTGACAACAGAAGGTGAAATTGAAGCAGCACTAAATGCTGCGACAATTGAGCCTGAAGGTGACAGAGCTAGGGAAATAGAAGAAAATATCGAGCTGGTAACCATTGAATCCTCACCTAAGTGGGGAGGAACTTTAATTGAGGAAGAACAGCCTGAGGAGCAAGAAAAAGCTAGAACAGGGGATATTCCTTCAACCTCAGCTGTGAATCCCGATATCCCAACTCCACAAAAGAAAACACCACAAAGGAGGAGAAAGATATCAATTAATGAACCTAACACAACCTCACCAATAAGAAAGAAAAGAACTAAATCAGCTGCAGCAGCAGAGGCAGCCAGAAAAAGATGGGCAACCCTAGAGGCACAGATTGAGTTCCCTATCCTTGTACCGAGGCCAATGGATGCTCCACAAAGGCCAGTCGAGGAAGAATCCCGAATTGAAGGAGTTCTGGCCTAGAATACACTATTAAAAGAGGAAGTCCAAATACTTAGAAGGGAATTGGAAACCTAGAAGGAAATCTGCAGGAAACAAGGTGAAAGGCAAATGTATACATTGGTGGAGGCTGCAGACCAACTGGAGGTATCGAACTCTACTGAGCCTGGCAAGGAAGATGAGCGAGTAATCTGTCCCACCTATGGGAAAATATTCAAGGAGGCAGGCCACAAGATTATAATTCCTACCTATACAGCACAATAGTCTGCACCCACAATAGAGGAAGCTGCAGAAAAAGAAGATGCTGCTACACAAGAACCAGCATCTTTAACCATCCTTGCTGAAGTTGCCACCAATTCTATGATAGAGGAGCTAAAGGATGAAATCATGTATGATGATGGGGACAGAGATTGCACCATAACCCCAGAATGCTCCCATGACACAGAGATTATAGAAGCTGAGCCACAAAGGCAAGACATTAATGAGCTTGAACAGGGTGCTGTAACACAAGAACCAGCATCCCTGAGTGTACTTGTCCAATTGGACAAGCAAATGGGAGAAGAACCTGGGATGGAGGACACTCTGGAGCTTAATGAAGAAATCTGCACTATAACCCCAGAATGTTCCCATGATAGAGATATCATAGGAGAAGAATTGCAACAATAGGAGGATGAAGAGGTAAGCCAGGATGTTGCTACACAAGAACCAACATCCTTGGAGGTTGCAGCAAGGACTCCTGAATTGCAACTAGAAGATAACCCTAGAATGGATATCCTTCTCGATGTACATTGGAGTGAGGATGAACAGTTACAGACACAATCCTCAGGTGACACCGAAATCCTTGAGGAGGAGCTACACACTGAGGAAGATATCCAATCTCAGCGGCAAAAGGACAAAGAAGACACTGTTACACAAGAACCAGTGTCTCTTGGAATGATGGACGTGGCTGCTGAAAAAGGTCCAGGAGGAGTGGCTGTCACACAAGAACCAACAACTCTCAATGTAGCCTTAGCTGTGCAGGGTAGCCAAAAGGAAGACACTATCACACAAGAACCAGTGTCTCTAGAAGTAACGGATGTGGTTGTTGAGGAGAATCCAGGGGATGTTGCTGTCACACAAGAACCAGCAACTCTTGAACCAAATTCAGAAATGCAGGTTACCCAAGAAGAAGACACTGTTACTCAAGAACCAGTGTCTCTAGAAGCAATGAATGTAGCTGTTGAAGAGAGTCTAAAGGAAGTTGTTGTCACACAAGAACCAGCAACTCTCACAGTAAACATAGATGTGCCGGATGCCCAAAAGGAAGACACTGTCCCACAAGAACCAGTGCTTCTACCCCTTAGAAATTTCATTGATTTGGACTCGGATCAAGAAGAGCATCATAAAAAGGAAGTTTTGAACCTCAAAACAGAAGTCTCAACTCTGAGGCTGGAGGTGACCAAATGGGAAAGCCAGGTGGAGGAACACCAAAGAGGCATGATTGCTCTTAGTGAGCATAGAAAAATTATTAAAGCACTGGAAGGGAATTGGGCAGAAGAACGTATGGCCCACAAAGTTCAGGAGGAAGAGCTGCAGAGCAAGTTGAGAGAATTGAAAAAGTTCCAATCTATGCAGCAGGAGAAAGAGCATATGTATGCTCTCTCTGAAGAACTCATGGGCACCAGGAAGCCTTCTTCCTCTTATCCAGTATTCTTATTTGATCAATTTGTCTGGTTTAAATTGAAGGCTATGAAGGAAGGGAGGTTGTTTGAAATAACAACCTTAGCAAATTTCTTGGAGACATTCTTTGGAAGCAATTTTGAGGAGCAAAATTTGCTGTGTGAACTATACTTGCATGAGATGGCTTGCCCTCTGGACCGCCACTCAAATCCTGTTCCATTTGCAGGGGATGTTCAGCTGAGAGCTTTTTCCTATTTTGTGAGCAATCACGCTCAATGGGAAAGGTCTTTTCAAACCTTTTCTCATAATGAAGCTGACACTAACCTGTGGATTCGAAGTGAGCCCCTAAATCCTGGTATTCTTTTGGCTCGATACAGAAATTTCCTTTCAAGTCATCCCCAATGAGACTGCAGGAAGAAGTGATCTCCACTTGCACCAACTACATTTCCAGACACCAACAGGTAGCATTGGAAGGGAGTAAGCACAGATGGCAGGCTGCCTCCCCTGCGCTCAGAAGCTGAGATCCCTACTGTTTCAAGAATTTTAAGCAGGAACTTTCCAGAGTCAAGGGCTATGTGGGAAGTATGAGGGAGTGTGGTGTTAATTGGTTGGGTTTGAAATTTAAATTCCCCCTCATTTGGTGGCCAACAAAACCGTATAACGTGGATTTTTCCTTAACTAGGGCAGAGGAGCAGTGATGCTGGAAGTATTGGATTACTCACAGAGGATTTTTAAAGAAAGATGAGGTGCCTGAGTTTCCTTACAACTTTTCCTCCCTCCACGAATAGAGCTCAGTACAGGACTCAGATTCTGAATGATGTAGGTTGTTGCATGAGGACATGCAATAGGATAGTTAGGGGAAGATGTTGAGCCTAGAATTGGCCGCTTTTAACCATCCTCAATCACCTTTCCTTCCCCTATCCTACACCATTCAGCATGTTAATCAGACTTTTTGTCCTCACTTTATTTCCCAAACTGCCAAGGTATGACTGGTCATTGCTTTATCTTATTAATGCTTATGATTGTGATAATTAAAGCTGTGTATCTCTTAAATGTGCTAACATGTTATGATTTATGAAGGTAGTTTGAGATAAGTGGACTGTAGGAAGATGGGGCTGAACAAGTCTCGAAAGGAGGAATATTTTTCGCTCAAGATGATCCTCAGCCCTCCTATCATCAATTAAGGCACGTGGTTTTAATGTGACATCCCAGACAGAGCTGTGACAAGGCAGTTGTAACAGAATGCGCTACAATTGGAGATCTTTAGTACAGTGCTGCTCGAGTATAATTGTGATCAGAAAAAATCGCCACTCCTGGGCCAATTAACAGCTTTCCCGTATTTTCTATGTCTTTACTATGCCATGTTTGTAACAACTAGTGTTATTTAGGGTGCCTAAATATCAGAGATCTTCATGGATGCCCTTTAATAGGATCGGATGTTATGATCTGCATGTATAAATATGGGGAGCTGTCTCGACCCAGGGGGTTGCTGAATATATAATTCATTGATTGTATTAGCAGTGGAAGCAATTTGTGTAATCATTCATTCTTTAATATAAGGAGTTACCTCTGATTTAAGGAGCTTTACGTTGTTTGGCCTGCATCTCTTTGTGAAGGCTGGGCCCGCCTTCCACAGAGATTGGTGAGTTAAATTAGGATTTTTTTTAATTCATTGTTGTGTGATGTCTTGTTGATTATATTTACTTTGTATGCAGTAGCAGTAAGTGTGGATTTACAGTATATTTGGGATTACATTTTCTTGAGATCGGTAAGTGGTACAGAGTGACAGTCGACTGAGTAGGTAACTTTCTTTATGCAATTCATGTGGTAGTTGTACACAACTTTGTTCATCCTGCAGTTTTAGTTGTTATCCCACAAATCCTTGCAACTTATCTTTAATGTTACGATTGTTGACGTCCATTCCTGTATTTCAATTTCTTAGAGTAGCTGAACTCAATCCCTTGCAATTGAATTCCTAGATTAATATTCGATTTATGCTTATGGCTTTCAAGAGTGATCAGATTGAATAGGTGAATTATTTGTTCTGGGATGTGAATAGGATTTCTTTTTATCTGCAATTGTAATTTGAATCTTATATCATTTTTCCTTGATGCATGGTAGAAAGTAATTGAAATTGTAGTATTTAGAAGATGAATGTGATTACACAGATTCTTGGGATGAGCATAGTTGTTAGAGGATAATAGTGTTCAATTACAGTGATTTTGTATTTAAGCATATACTGTGCATTTATCCTTTGAAATACAAGACTTTCCCGGGTTGACAATAGATATCGTACACTGTATGTTGGTAACAATCTACTTGCATATAGGGTGCTCGACAAATCTCTTGCAAGATGTTTATTTTTTCATAGAGGAAAAATTGTTTCTTCAAATTCCTCATTTTTCCCACCCTGAAAAATATCCATTTGTGAATTTAGAGAGCTGAAAATGTCAGATTCAAGTATTTTAAATAAATCACCAATCTCAGCTCTTGTAACTCCAATCTCTGCAGCAAACTTCAAAAGCTGAGAAGGGGGTATATTCTTATCAGCCTTGAATTTTCCTCTTGAATACCTTCTAGATAATTCACAAACATCATCATATGGTAAATTAAATACATCACCTTTTCCCATTAGACTTAAAATTTCTAAATATTCATTTTTTATTCCTTTGAGTAAAAGTCTTTTCAAGGTGTCTTTCACCAACTATCTTAGTTTTGATCTCTGAAGGTTGTATTAAAAGCGTTTGACATAGTTTTCCAAAATTTCTTCTTCTCCCTGGGTTATTTCGAAGATGTCCTCCTTGACCCTGCAATAATATTGGTATCATTTTAAGAATATATGTTTCATGTCTTCCCAAGTTTGAATGCAATCCCCACCTAGGTTCATAAACCATCGGAGGGCTGCTCCTTTCACTGTCAAATTTGTTGGTTAATTTCTTCTTATCAAGAAAATTTGACAGTGAAATAAACTTAAACAAATTCATGAAAATAAATTGTTGCATATTAATAAACAAACTGAAATTCAAATTGCATAACTTATAACTTATAACAGAAAGGAAATAAACAGAATTGAATCTATTTAACTTGATAAAAAAGCAGTTTATTCTATCTAACTTGCAAATAAACTGAATAATAAACTGGAAATGAAATGACTAATGACAAATTTGAAAGTATGACAAACTGAAAGCAACTATGCACGCAGCTACTAATCTTCAAAAATAAAATTCATTAGAGGAGATAAATGAAATAAACATTTACAGCAATCTAATTAAAATAAACTAAAATAGCTACAACAAAAATAAGAGAACGAAATTACACAAAAATAATGAACCTCTGGTTGATGAGGGGCCCTCTCAGCAATCAGGGGTGATGCCTGGATAATGCTTACTCAAACACAATCATCAACAACAAAGCATATGTCTCTTATTAAAAAATACAAAACAGAAATATAGTGTGCTTAAGAATAACGAATCAAAGCATAAACTAGTTAACTTATAACTAATTGATCTCTCACGTAGAGGCTGATATATATATTGTTTACAGAGATGAGCAATTCGACCCTTTAGTGGTCGACTGCTCTCTAAATTTAGTCAACCATTATGGTGTCTAACTAATCTAACTCCAACGCACAACACCATTCCTTCTTCAGCGCGAATGGTTCTCTTCAGCGTGCATGATGTAGCATACAACTCCTTCTTAAGTGCAGCTGGTGGAGTGTTGTTGGACAAAGGAGAGCATAAGGAGGCGAGTCTTCTAGAACGCGAGTTATTGAATCAATCCAATGTGTGGACTATTGGTGAGGTGTCAACGAAGGAGGCTGCAGGTGATCCTTCTATACTGAGGAACATGCTTTCACCCAAACGCGTGGACAGTAAATAGTTTGTAGACTGTTCCAACGTATTAATGCCTGAAATCAGTTTTCAACAGCGCGCGGTTGGTTTGACAAACTGAACGATGAGTTGGACCATGAGCTGGATATGTTGTGTGCATATCTTGGGTGAAATGCGATGTTTGTTTGCTGGTGAGCTAAGGACTAAGGTCTAGAATAACAACATTTAAATGCTTGGAAACCTATCAACGAGTATTGCGTAGCGAGTTGGATGATGAGTTGGACGTGTTGTATGCATGGCTAGCTGAATGTGTGCTTGTTGTTAATTTGTTCCAAAAGACTATATAAACTGCAAACAAATATACATATAAATTAATATATCAAATGTGCTTCAAACAATGTCAATTTTAATTAATAAAATCGTAAATTGATAATAATAAAAGGATTTTACATAGACCTTAAATACATTCATACCTGGGCCTAAATAGTGATCTGCACGACATAAAATATGCAAAAGATAACAAAACATATATTTAAATGAGTAATTTAACTGCAAAAAATGATAACAAATCTGGGATCAACATGTATGTCCCTTCAGTTTATGGAGACCTCCTTCTTCAACTTCATTCTCTACTGCATCATTGATAGTCTTGCCTTTGTTCCACATGAGGAATTTTCCATCTACAAAGGAAACTCTGAAGCCTTTATTGTCTAAAGATGAAATGGAAAAAAGATTCTTCTTTATTCCTGGGACATATAGGACATCCTTCATTTTCATAGGCTTTCCAGAATCCAATTTATAGGATGCTTCTCCTAACCCTTTAATGGGATATCGGGAATCATCTCCAAGCATTACTTTGTGTGGGGATTCCTTTTGTTCAAGGAATGAAAGTGAATCCTTGAAACTAGTCATGTGCTTGGAGGCACCATATCAATCAATGATGTATCATTTCATGGTGAGACTGGTCCAGTTAGGGCAGAGATCAAAACATATTCTTCACTGGAGTATTCATCCTTATTTGCTTCCTCTTCTTCTTCTCGATCACTATCTTTAGAAACATGTGTTTGAAACATTCTCATCTTCTTGATTCTTTCTACTTTCATGGGACAGTTAAAGGAAATGTTTCCTAACTTGTGGCAATTGAAGCATTCAAAGCTTGAGAAATATCTCTTGGGTATTTTAAACCCTCGAGTCTTAGGAGGATGGTCATGATTTTTTATTTTGCCTCTGGTATGGGCAGTTAAGGATTGATCCTCATTTTCATTTAGATTTTCTTCTCTTGCTGCTATCCTCTCTTCTTCTTAGACACATTCTTCCCATAAATTCCGGAATTTGGTTAGTTTCCTTCTTGAACAAATTCCTTGAATGAAAACTTCCCAATCTCTTAGAAGGCCATTCAAAGTTGTCATTACAATTTATTTTTCTTCAACCATGTCACTGATGGCTTCTATATGATCCTTTGTTTGAGCTACTCTTTTAAATTAATATTGCATAGTCTCTAACTTTTGAGCTCTTACACTTTTGATTTGATTCCTTAGGTTCATCTTCCTATTAATGTTTCTTCCTTCAAATAGTCCTGATAGGGCATCAAACATTTGTTTTGGAGTATCCATGGATGATACTTGAGGAATCAGATTATCTTTTATTGAATCAACTATGATGATTTTAGCTATGATCATATCCTTCTTGTACTTGGATTTGGCTTCATCTTCTTATGGTTCTTTCACTTCCTCTTTCACAAATTTGTCTAGATCATTCTCTTGGAGGATGAGCATGATCTGATACTTCCATGCTCTGATTTTCTCATCCCCTTCAAGATTTTCATCTAGCTTGGTATTCTTTGTCATCTTTAGAAAACTGGGAGCCTCAAATGGAAAGATATGGAAAGATACTTACTTGCAAAAAGCAGCTCCCGACTCACCTTCTTCCTGATGTCCTAGGGTTTGACGTAGAAACCCTAATTTTGTATTTGGGATCATAGGTGGAGATGAATGGTGGAAAAGTTGATCCCTCTTGAGGCGAGGTAGAGTGTATATTCATTTTTCTAATATTGATGATAGAACCCTGGGAAAACTAAAACCCTAGTTTGTCCCAACAGTAGTAACAGGTCCAAAATTGAAAATTCTTGGAATTCAGTTCTGTCACCACAAAAAGATGCACCCTTCAGAGGGGAATTGGAGGAGCCATATTTACTAGTTGATATGTCAATGGATTTGTTAAGAACAACAAACCCTAGTTGTGTAGTGCCTCCTTTAAGGGTGGCTCTGATACCATCTTGATTTTCTTTAAAATTGCTTAGATTATATCTTAAAACAAACAGCCTCTAGAGGATCACTAAAAGAACAACATGCAAAAAAAAATAAGAACACAAATATTTTCCTCGAGGAAACCACAAGGGAGAAAACCCTGCAAAACTTCCTTAGTATAGAACTCAACCAATGCAGTGTATAACCTAGACAAAAATTGCTCTTTCCTTCCTAGCACACTAATCCTTCTCTCTCTTGTTAATACAACTTGAGTGAGTGTGTCCAAATGGAGAGGAGTGCCTCCCTATTTATATTCTTCAGTTGAATTGACTACCAACCTAGCAGGTCCAACTTCTCTAACTGTCTGGGCCCACTTAACAACTTAACACCACAAAATAACATTTATTATATTAACACTTGGGTGCTATTGACCTGGATTACATTCGGAGGTTTACATTGCTCATTTCAATGATACTAACAAGAGCAAACTCATCTCCCGAAGGAGGAATACAATACATCTTGGAATATATTCCAAATTTACAATAAATTAACATGAAGTGTGTTATTTCAAGTAGTTTCTAAGAGAGTAGTTTGGCAAGGAGTAGTTCCATCTTGTGTTATGATGTTTAAAGATAACTTGTTTCAATGTTACCTATTGATACTTGTTGGAGGATCTAGTCGGTGAGCTGACTAATCAGAGATTAGGTCAGCTGTGTAAGTCATGTCGATTGACCGAACCAACAGGTAGTTACTTGTAACCATTTGTAATCATATATATTAGGTTCTTGAGCTAGATGAGAACTTGGTTCAGTTCTTGTGTATGTATGGACCCTAATGTAATGCTATAATATAATTTGTTACTTCATTACCTATTCTTGTCTCTTGTGTCTATTATGTTTATATGTTTCTGTGTGTATTATTGGTAACGTTATGTGATCTATGAGATCACAACATTGGTTTTGTTTCCGATGGTACATATACGAATGTAATGACCATAAGCAGATGATATCAGAGCAAGAGATTAAGAACTGGTGGGAGCGTAAGATATAAAATTATTTGCAGAACTACGCAAGGAGAAACAGATTGACCATTGCTCAGGAAAAGGAGACATTCTTCACTGAAACACATGAGAAGTTTGTAGAGTCGGTACCTCAGCTTTTGAAAAAACTTATGGATGAAAAAGCCGGAAGCAACTAAAGACCAAGAGCTACTAGGGAAATTGATTTAAGGTGGATGAACAAACTTGTCGGAGTGGTTTGAAAAGATCACAGACGAATTCTGTGAAGAACTGGTCATGGAGGAAAGAGTTTTGGTCAAAAACATTGAAAAAAGGTTTTATACAGACCTCATCGAGTAGTTCCTTTGATCCTTGCTGAACCTTTTGTTCAAATTCCTAATCGAGAAGGGATTGGGCCATATCATAGAGTCTCGTCCATCACTACGCAAACCACCACCAAATTGCAACTGGGCGGAGAAACAAAATAAGTGGGAAAAATTCATCACTGAAAGGGAGTGGGAGTGCTTCCTAAGCAAATAAATAGAACTATCCAAGCTTTCTAAAGCATCGAGTAGGCTATGGGGTGGTAGTTGGTCATGTGTCAGGATAAAGTAGAAAGGATTCTAGTCGACTGCAGAAAATACCATCACTAGCAATGAAAAGTCGACCTAAGAAGGAAATCAAACAGAAAATCACACATAAATTTACGTTGGATTTGCAGAGGTTAGAAAGGGAGAAGAGGCTTAAAAGAAGGGAAGAAAGAAGAGAGCAGGCTATAGCGCTGCAAAGAGGGATGACCACTGGGGTGACAGAACAATGAAGAAATCCGCTAGAGTCGGGTCATGACCTACATGAAGAAGGCGTGGATGAATAAACATCACCCATGGAAGAAGACTTGTGGATAGAGCAGCAAGAAGCTCTCCAACTAGAAATTCCCCAGGAGGTAAGACCCCTGTCTCCGATGGATCCGAGTACCTGAATTCAGGACATTTTCAAAGAAGACCTTTGACTAAGAGCTGGTGAGTTTGGCATACAGAGCCGACTAGATGACGAACTAAATGAT
This sequence comes from Pseudotsuga menziesii, assembly GCA_001517045.1. NCBI lineage: Eukaryota > Viridiplantae > Streptophyta > Pinopsida > Pinales > Pinaceae > Pseudotsuga > Pseudotsuga menziesii. The sequence goes on from LPNX010373644.1 coordinate 37,096, forward strand.
GATAATCATTTAGTAATTTGTCGACTAGAGGAAGGAAATTGGGTAACACTTCAAGCATGCCCTTCCAACCGAAGTATCCACTTTCTCTACCTAACGCATGAAGGAGAACCCCCCCTACCAAACACAACTTTGTAAAATTTAGAATAGTTGGAACTACAAACACATCAGTGCAGTTGGACATCGACAGAAGAAGTTGACCCGAACTGACTTCTTGTCGAAGAAGAAATGACTAACAAAACCACCAATGAGAATGAAAGTTCCGTTAACAGCAGCTGTGAAGAAAGGGATATATAGAATATCCCACTACCACTGCCACCTCTCAGAGGAGACAGCGACACCGACATGGGTCATGGATCAGCACATATTCCCCTCTATGAGGGTGATGAAGACCCTAGATGACACGGGTTTGTCTGCGACTCAATATGGAAGGAAAATTAAGTTACAGTCAAAGAACGAATTATGGCACAGTTCGTTGACGCTTTATGAAAAATAGCACTGACTTGGTATATGAACTATATTGAGAGAACTCCCCAAGATACCAAAGCATATATTAAGGCACAATTCTTATCTTTCTTTAAAACACCAGATGCAAAACATAGGACAGCCAAAAAGTTGAAAACAACATCTCAGAAACAAGCAGAGTCCGTTTGGGAATATGATAAGCGATGGAAATACCTCCTCAGCTAGCTAGATTATATAATTGACAAACAATTATTAATTCATTAGTTTCTTGCAGTTCTATCATAGAAAATCCGGTGGAACATAAGCTTGGAGACGTTTAAAGCATATGAAGATGCAATTACCAAAGCTATACAAGTAGAGATGGATGAATATTTCCCAGCATATCTCGTCGACACTACGATGGAAGAACAGATAGAAATCATGCAAAAATATTTGAAAGAGCTAAGCCTCAAAAATCAGGATGTCTGGTGCACAAAATGCTCCACGGTAGGACACACTAAAGATAACTGTCGGTAAGACACAAGTTGACAATATGTTCGTTTTGTTCAAATAAAATGCTTCTGTGACATTTTCCAAGAACATGAAGACCATACAATGAAATATTTACTGTATAACATGAAAAATGGCAAAGCATCATGGTGCGCAATTTGAGAGGTAAAAAGTCACGCAACGGTGGACTACCACCTAAACCTAAAAAATAAACAAACTTACCAAGTAGTCTACCAAATGAATGCAGTCGCACAGAATAATGATAATGTCTAAATAAGCAATGATCAAAATGAGTCGAATAATCAAAGATATGAAGGTCGTCGATATGAGCTCCGATTCTATAATCGTCGTGAAGGATATGGAGGTCGAGGACGATTTTCTAGAAATCGCAACAATCGACCACAATGACCCATCCAGTGCTTTCATGCTACAAAGAAAGACATCGCTATGCAGACTATCTATACAATGATAGAACTAATCTCAAGTTTTACACTAGTTGTGGTGTGGGCGATCACTCATTAGAGGATTGTCCCACCATGCTCGACAAGATTAATAAAAAGAAAAACGTTAATGTCTTGTCGTGTTTTCAAAAACATGATATAATGCACATAAAGAACCTGCACATAGTTACCTGACAAGGGACATAAATTGGAAATGATAATCCATGTACTAGCAAGATCAAAGAAAAGAATGATTATCCTAACCTGACAAAACAAAAACAATTATATAACCATTAGATGAAATTTCAATTTAATATGGGCCTTCTAAAATTAATACAAATTCCATGTCATCATGTATCAGCCAATCAAAATGATTTAAAATTCAAAACGGGAGCACCTCTTAAACAATTTTTTAATATAAATTTGGGGATAGGTATCATAAAAGAAACTATTTTTTTGTTCGTATTTTCGACATATCTCCTTGTGTTTTTACTCAAATTTCGATCAGGAGAGCTTGTTGGATGTGGAATTAAATTCTGCATCCAACGAGTACCCACTCGACATACTTTTGACAGGCCCCACTACCCCAAAAACAAGAAATACTTGGAAAAATGTCATGATAACATATACCTGAAAAAATGTGATGATGATGATTAAATTACCTCAACGCAGGGTCTTGGGACACAAAATCCCATACTGACATCACCTACACAGAACTAATAAGAGGCAAGTTCAATCACAATTTAAAAAAAGCCAAAAATAAAAAGTATTCCAAACTATAGAAAAAACATTTAAAAACCAAAACATTTGAACCTACCTCCTGAATTAATCTACCTGCGTGAATCATATATATATCCCCTGTCGGGGACATAAAAAATATCCACGTGGTGACAATTTCCTCGACATTGCCACCAGCTTTGTGACTGCTATGAAGAAAAGTTGGACATTGCCACTAGCTTTGTGACTGCTATGAAGAAATTTTTTTGCAATGGAAACACTTGTGGAAGGAGTTGTTTTTTTCCACTTGATATGAAGCTAAATAATAATAGTTTAAAAGTTAAATATGGACCATCAAAGCTTCATGACATGAGATAACTTAGATCTGTTTGACAACTAACTTTATTAACGTAATAAACAAAGAAGAGTTTTATATACGTTTTAGTTAGGTTGGCAAAAAATAAACAGAATATTTTTAATAGCGGACATAACTTCAATTTGAATAATTGTTTAACATCATATCTATGTTTTTTTTATTAATATAAAAAATAATTGTTTGTTTTTTTGTTTATTTATTATTATAAAAATCAATTGATTTTATTAATTATATTTTCTTGAAAATTAAAAAAAATATACGCTTTGATGTGCCTAGAAAAATCCAACTAATGTACCCTACAGTTTAAATGGATTAAAATAGAAGACGCATAGGCTTAAATGGATCACAAGTAATTTTGACTAGAGTTTAAAGTAAACCTTATCAAACTTGTTCTCTTCTATATTGTATATCTTATTCTTATACATTAAATACCTAATCATAATTAAACTATATTGTTTATCTTATTCTTATACATCAAATATCTAATCATAATTAAACTCTTAATAAGATAAAAATACTCACTTTATGAAAACAATAAATACAATAGATATTTAATATTTTATAAGTTTATTTTTATATTATTCTTATTTATACAATATTTTATATATTTATAAAATATTTTTGAATAAATATAAAAAATTCATAGGTTTGTGTGGCAAATAGCCTTGAGATATTCTCATGATTGTCATGCCATTTGGTGTAATGCAAATTAAAAAAAAGTGGGTAATGATAAGGTTGTTTAGTTATTTATTTAAAAGTATATTTTCTTATTTTGATGTTGTATATTAATATAATAATACCAATAACGATGTAATTTGAAAAAAATACCAAAATAAACTATCTTTTGTTTTCCCAAGTTCCCCAGAAAGGAGGGGCTTTCCATCAAATGAAGTATGGCTATAGTTGTGGTAATACTGACCTATCCTCCTAGTTATTAATACCTTACATTTACAAGGCTAAATTGATCTTGCTTAACCATCTATGCACTTTGACATCACTTGCAACATCATAGTGAGAACTTCACTAGACAGTTATCATTTGTGCATTCCATCAACTTGTATCCTCCCTAGGATTTCTAGAGCGATAAGTGAAGAACCATCTTTCAACAAAGGTTTTTGATTATGTGTATTCCAAAGTGCCTTACGTTCCTCAACAAACTTCACAAACAAATCTTCCGGTTTTCCACAAATTAGTTGTAGTTATTTTCCAACCTCTTAGTTGTGATACCTATAGAGATTGGCAACCTGACTTTGTTTTCTGAAATCCCTAACTTGAAGCTCTAAGCCTACATGCAAAATAACTTATTTACACATTCTAAATCATAATAAAGATATCGTTAGGTACACAACATAAGATCAAGGGTCAAGTATCTACTATCAATTGAGGTCCAATCCAATATTCTAGTGAGAACAAAACAACTTGAAAATGAAGCATATAAGTAGTTCAACAAAGACCAACTACTAGTGAGGGTTTAAACCATTTATTCTTGAGTAGCAATAATATCTACAATTGGCCATCAAAAGTCAAGGGAATAATCAATATTGCTAAAGGAAGATGAGCATAAATGATGATAACTACAAGAGAGTCATCTCATCTCATGTATGCCATGTAAGCCATGTAGTGCCCATAACAAGATATCATCAAAATGACAAATTTCAATAGACTCAGAGTCAAAGCCTATATACAACATTTGTTAGAGACATGACATCCACATGCTAGAATGATTTAAAGTTAGAATATAACTCCATGGAGAAGATGAAAATATCATAATCTCAAGTAAAGAGAGAAATATCAATGGTTGTTTTCAATATATGTAATTGTGCTACTGGTCAGTGAATGAAAATATCTTCAATTTTCTACAAACTCGGAGTCAAAGCTTAAACACAACAACCTGTTTTCCTTTATCTTCAGATACAACAACCCTATATTTACAAGTTTTGATTGATCTAGATTACAGATGCCCCTTTATTTAAAATGCATTTTGAACGTTCATTTGGTTACAATAGAACTCCAAGCATTGGGCATAACTATATTTATCAAAATACAAGCGAATTTTGTCCTGCGTTGATCTCCTCAGTAATATAAAACTTATGAACTTCAATGTTACTTCACATTTAGTTTTTTATTATCAATAGCTTATATGTAAATGTAGTATATTACACATACTGTAGGTAGTTAGAATTTCCCTCACACAGGCATCAAATTAGTCAAAGATGACTATTCTAGGTTTCTCATCAAGAATTTGGGTCTTCATTGAGAATCAGTTTTATTAGGCTAAAATAATTCTGCATCAAGAATTTCGAGCTTCAGAGTCTCATTTGTATTAAACTAAAGCAATCCACCAGATGGGGCCTTCCAATCATATTTTACAATGGGATCTAACCTTATTGAAGGTCTCATGGATCTAACTCCATTTAAGCTTCAGTGAAATATTTTGAATCAGTTCATCGATCAACCATTATACAATCTTGTTCTTGGTTGGATAACCTAATAAATTCAGGTCATGTCTACTTCTATATCTTACACAGAGCATTGGTTCAAAGCACAACTCTCTTTACCAATTATACTGGATAATACACATATATATTAAAATCACATCTCATTTTTGCTTACAATTTTTGCAAGCTATGTTTGAAGTGAATAAATAAAAAAATCACCTGATCTTACCGGACATCCTTAAAAAACATGTACGTTCGGACATCCAACTGACCAACAGTGAAGTCAATGGTTGACTTTGTTGTTGTTCAATGGTTGACTTTGCTATTGGCTCCTTGGATGTCTTGAACGTACATGTTTTTTAAGCTCAGGTGATCTTACCTCATAAGACTAACCTGCCTGAAATCCCATGAAAAATCCAGTAACACCCCGAGTTTCCACCACTATTTTCGGTGTCTCCACTATGCATGGTACCTGACTCAAAAAGTTGTCAATGCATTACTGCATAATGGACAACCCATGCACCAACCATTCACTGATTTTGATAGTCAAATTGGTGGGAAAATTTTGGCAGAGTTTTTGCACATAAAAAATCAAAATTCCAATTATAAATCTCTTCTCATTCTGCATACATAAATAGTAGAGATATTAGGTTTATGGCAAAGAAGACTTTGGGTAATGAGTCCTTACAGATTGCATATGCTTCCTACCAGGCAATGTTGAGTCATAAATTGCCAAATTTATGGATGTTAGGTTATATATCCATCAATGCCTCCTGCATGGACACTTGGACATGCTTGATAAAGCAAATAATATGCCAATGTAAATGACAAGAGAATGTCGATTTTCCCCTGCTCTGTTTATATCTGGTTACTTTCTGTATCATAACCAAGTTTCCACATTTTAATGTGGAAACATAAGACAGCAAATCATCCAGATGTGCAAGATTCTGAAATCGAACTTAGGTTAATCATAGAGAAAATGCAAGTATACTCATGTCGTGTTTTCATTTTGTTATGGCTTGGTAAAAAATCCATTGGAGAAACTCTCCCTGGATAGATCTTTAACAACTAAGTCGTGCATTTGGAATAAGATTATTCGGTGGGGCTTTCCACCAAATGAAGTATGGGCATAGTTGTGGTGAAAAGACTATTTTGCTTGCTGAGGCGATCCATCTAAGTCACTATAAGCATAGCCTAACAACCCCATTCCATTCGCTTTCCCCATTCTCTGGCTCTATCCTTCTTTTAACCTGTTAAACTAAGAATAACTAGTAAATTCACGAGTGACAAGGTGGCTTATCAGAAAGAAATTATACGCCTTTTCCTGCATTAATCTGGCACTCTAGCTGGTCAATTTGCATGTAATTGGACATTAAGATGTTAATTCAATATGAGTAATGTAAACACAGTGAAAGGGTGTAAACCCAAAGAGAGAAAAATGTTGAAATCAAGCATGAGATGAATTCCAATCTCTTGGGTGTTGTCTTCAAATATAAACTCTTATCTTCACAGTTTAGATAGTAATGAAGTTTTCAAAGAGTTGATGCTAGTATACAAATATCTTCCTGACATATTCTCTAAGATAACTCTCTATGGATTGATATTTTTACAGTTTAGAAAGGATCTTCCTTTTTATAGTTTAGAAAGGCTCTTCCTACAACTGACCTACTTATGCTACAGGTGATGGGACATATGAAGATATTCTATTGAGAATTTAGAAACATACCTAACGCTTTGCATCGACAAACTTTAACCGTTCATGGGTATTGGCTCTATGTTCAACTAGATATTGTTGTAGGAGAACAATCTATCTAAGCAGATTCTTGCACATAAAGGGACGAACAACATCTTTAATTGTGTACTCACGATCATAGCATTCTCTGATTCATTTATCCTGCTATCCTCACTCTCTGCAGGTGCCATGGATTCAACAAGACTCCTACTTTCCCTACTATATTATATCCCACCAATTGTAGACAGTGCATCAAGCTTCAACATTACATCCTGTATACGTACCTTAGTGCCGCCTTCTTCATTCATATCCAAACTCTTGATCCTCGATATCTCTCAGCGAGTTCTTGAATTATTCTCCCTAAAACAATGCCTGTTGGTAAGTAGATTCCTTCTCTATCTCCATTTCCATTCCAATAGTCATTTTTCCATCCTCGCCTTCCTCTTCCTCTTCCACTTCACTGCTACTAATTGCTGTAGCCATGGATTGCTTGCAGGTAGTCTATTCCTTGGTGAAAGGGTGAAGAAGCTTCACTAGATGATTGGAGATTGTATATGTACAATTAATAATCATGCTTCCAACCCTAAAAAGAAACACATGATATTTAGAATGGATGATATAAGCTATGATCATTGACAATTTGAAACAAAAAATGCTAGAATTTTATCATTTAATCGATATGATCTAGGATCTTATCTGAGAGAATAACATGCACAACAATAATCACAAGAGACAAGAGACACAAAGAAGTTTCCTCGGGGAAACCATAAAGGAGAAAACCCCACAACTTCCTCAGAGATAGAATGAGCACCAATAGCAAAAGTAAAACCCAAAGATACAAAGATGATCTCTCACTTGTGCGAGCTCCTCCTCTCTCATTCATGTGCTACTGTTGAGTGAGTGTGTGTGACAAATAGAGAGTCTCACTCTCTATTTATACTTGTTTTCCACTTGACAATTACTCTACAGGGACGACCTCACCAAGAGAGTCTAATAACCCTAATATAAATCAATTGTGGGGACTATTGCCCCGACTTACAACAGAGGGTTAACCTCAATGACTTTACATGACTTTATTATATTTATAACTCTCCTGATCGGAGGAACAAACATCTCCATTGAGGTACAATTAAATACAATATAAAATATACAATTGAATACATTAGAGGAAATTTCAACTCAAAATAGGCCTCCTAAGAAGAAAAATAAAATAATAGTTAAAATAATAAAATAATATTGATTCATTTTGGAGGAAGAAAATACAAAAATTATTTTTTTTGTTCATATTTTCGACATATCTCCCTGTGAGTTTACTCAAATTTTGATAGGGATAGATCATTGGATGAAAAATTAAATTCTGCATCCAACGAGTACCCGCTTGGCATACTTTTGACGGACCTCGCTATCCCAAAAACAAGAAATACCTGAAAAAAAGTGATGATGATGTCATCATCACATTTTTTAGGTATTTCTTGTATTTTGGGGTAGCGGGGTCTGTCAAAAGTATGTCGAACAGGTACTCATTGGATGCGGAATTTAATTTCTCATCCAGGGAGATCTCCCGATCGAAATTTGAGTAAAAACACAGTGAGAAATGTCGAAAATACGAACAAAATAAGTTTTTTTTTTGTGATACCTATCCCCAAATTTATATTAAAAATTTGTTTAAGATCTATATGGTATTTCAAATTTAAAAAAATTTCATCGGCTAACACATGATGACATGGAATTTGAATTATGATTAAAAGGCCCATTTGAGTTGAAATTTCCTCTAATGCATTCCGAAGTTACAAATACATCAACCCTCCCTCTTAAATAGGAAGGTATTCTCTTGACACGGTTCATCAGCACAAGTATTCATTACTGAATCATCATCAAAGATGGATCATCATCATCACTGCTCCCACTATCTCGAGCAAATGGTGCTATCTCTCAATTCTACTCGTCATAGGAAGTTCTATAAAGCCAGCCTTTTTTCATGCTGGATGTCAGTCTCAGTACTTATATCCAACCATGGGAGGCCCAACCTTCCACCATGTCGGAAAGTCCCAACACTTACATCTGACTATGGGAGGCCCAGCCCACCACCATGTCAGAAAGGCTCTACACTTACATATGACCATGGGAGGCCCAGCCTTCCACCATGTCATAAAGGCTCTGCACTTACATCCGACCATTGGAGGCCCAGCTTGCCACCATGTCGGAAAGGATCAGCACTTACATCTGATAATGGGAGGCCCATCCTACCACCATATCAGAAAGGGTCAGCACTTACATTTGACCATGGGAGGCCCAGCCTACCACCATGTCAGAAAGGATCTGCACTTACATCCGACCATGGGAGGCCCAACCTACCACCATGTTGAAAATGATCAACACTTGCATCTGACCATGGGAGGCCCAACCTGCCACCATGTTAGAAAGGCTTAGCACTTAATCCATTGACATGGTAGGACACACCTACTACCATCCTGGGAAATTCTCTACAGTTACATCTGAACATGGGAGGCTCAACCTGCCACCATGTCAAAAAGGCTCTCAGACTCATCACTTCCCCTTGGAAGGAACCTCGATATGAAAAACACCAAGCTTCTCTCTGAAGTACTCAAAATTCACTATGGCCATTTCTAGCATAGGATCACATCAGGGCTGATTACGTCCAAGGATAACCTACGAGCTTCTCCATGACTGATTACATCCAAAGAAAACCTACAAGACTGATTACATCTGAGAAACCTATGAGGTTCACTAGGTTTTTATGCTCAGACAACATGTCTCACTAGCTATGCTAGAACTCATCACTCCCTCTTTTGATAGATCACAATCAGGATCACATATTGGAGCTTCACTACTCCTCTCTGCATAAAAAATGCAAGTCAGATCAATCAAATCAAATGGTAGTTTTCAAAAGAAACATACTACCTCACAAACAGCCAAGCAAGTGGCAACATATTTTTCCTCAACTGTACTCAGTGCCATGCAGGACTCCAACCTGCCAAACAAGTAGCCCATATTGGATCTCAAACTGAAGAAGCAACCCAAGTTGCTCTTCCACTCAACGGCGCTACCAATCCGAATCAACATAACCATGCAGGTTAGTCTTCTGATTTGTATTATACTTGAGTCCATACTCAAGTGTACTCTTCAAGTATCTCACTACATGCTTTGCAACCAGGTGATCATGTCTCGGGTCTGTCAAGAACTGGCTCAGGTCGTTCATAGCAAAGCATGTTTCTAGTCTTGTATTTGTCAGGCACATCGATGAACAAATCATCTGATGATACATCGTGGCATCAAACATCTCTGATGAAGCATTACTCAATAGCTTCATGTTCTATGCCATAGGTGTGGCCATGGCCTTGCACTCCCTCATCGCGAACCTCTTCAGGATCTCCACTGCATATTTCCCTTGTCCAAGGGAGATTCCATCCGCACTCTACCACACCTCCATGCCTAGAAAGTAATGCATCATACCCAAGTCCTTAATATCGAAATTGGCAGTAAGTCTCCTTATTGCATATTTAATGAGTTCCTCTTTTCCTATCCGAAGAATAGGTCATCCACATATAACAAAAGCATAACTAGTATTCCATATTTAACCTTGAGTCAAAGGTTGAAATCTGCTTTAGTTTCAATAAATCCTAGATCCATCAATAATCTATCCATCATGTCGTACCATGTCGAACCTTAGGATCTTCTGTGGTCACTTCCTCTGAAGTGAAGAATCATTCTCCTTTTGCCTTTCGTACTCTATGTATTGAAACATTCTGTAATGGAGTGACAAGTAGCTTCCTCTGCTACTAATATTCTATGTACCCATATGGGGTCACTGGATACCAAGATCCTCTATCTTGAACTTTGTTGAAAAAATCTTCTCGCACCCATCTGTGAGCTTTTCATCCTATATAGGATTTCATATTCAACCTTGTAGAAAAGGTTAAGATCCTCATCACTCTAGATGATGTTCAACATCCTTATGTAACTGTATGTTCTATCCCATGGGTTCCTTCTCAGCTCATACAAGGCCTTCTTTAATTTTCACACATGAGTCTTCCTGTCATATGTCTCATCTCCTAGTGGCTGCTCTACGTATACTTGACTCGTCACTAGTGCAAATGTCTCTTCGTAGCCTATGCCTTATTTCTGTGAGAAACCTCGTGCTACGAATCTTTCCTTGTATCCCATGATGTTGCCATCTACTGCATGTTGTATCTTGTATATCCATGTGGAAAAAACTATGGACTTCCCTTCAGGTTTCAACATCGCATCCTAGTCATCATTCTTCTTGAACTGGTATGCTTTGATCATAGTCTCCTTCCCTTTCTTCTTGTCTACTTGTTCATAGCTGGAAGGCTCTGCATCAATGATGTCACTTAACCGTGTCACATAACTAGAGTGTGTCTGAGGCCTCTTGAAGTATCGTCATACTATTATTCATTTATATTCTTATGAAGATTTTTCTTTCTCTATGGAATCTTCGACCAGGGAATCTTCAGGTTTCTCTTCTGAACTGTCGTCACCTTGTTCTTTGGAACAAGTCTCGTCCTTATTTTCTTATAGACGATTGTACATGATATTTCCTACAAGTCAAATGCACCAGTCGTATTTTCATAATGTGTATTGTCACGTCCCGGTCTTGACCCCGTCACATTAGATGTATATGATGTATATATTGTAAGTGATCATGGTGTGGAGCTAAAGGCCAAGGCCCCGCCATTGATCGACTATGCTATGTTTTGGGATTTAAATTGTCATCGATGGTATATCGGGGCATGCGGCACATATTGAGTTTCAGCATCATGTACATATGCATCTATAATAAAAATAAACACAACCAGCTACGGTCGCGGCAACTAAATCGAAGGGGCATGATATTCCAAGGATAAGGGGGGGTGAAATATTTAACCTATGGGCCAATGGGGAAAAGCCAAATGTCTATGAGAAAACCCATCAAATTGTCAACTACCTTTCTTGTATTTTTCTCCAATCATTTATTTCTGCCAGAATGTGGTTGAGTTAGTTATTGCATAGAATGGGAAGAGTATGGGCAACCAAAATTCGAATTGGGCAGAGACCCATTTTTGAAAAACGTGTTCTGACTTCCTTGGCAAGAAAAATGCCCAAAAACGTATGCCATTCTGCTATGCATTCACGTTTTCCATTCTTCCTCACGTTTTGGGGAGCAGCTGAATTTTTTCCTGTGTCTTTCCATCCACGTTTTTGGCTGTTGGCTTCATTTTTCCCAGGGATTGGAGGTCGTTTTTGTAATGCCAGGGCCTGGGTTGTCTTCCTCACGTTTTGGAGCTACTGGTGCATTTTCCATTCACGTTTTTGTGATTTCATGTTTTTTTTACCATGGCTGTGAAGAGCCATTCACGTTTTTGGCTGCCTCACTGACTTTTGGGTCTCACGTACTGGCTATTTGGGACATTTTTCCCTGCTGTGAGTTGGTTTCCCTGATAAGCTTCAGGACTGTGTGTTTCCCCCATGTTGTGAGCCGTTTTTGCTGTTACGTATGGGGCTGTGTAATTCGTTTTTACTGTTCAAGCTGTGTTAGCTAAATTGGTTGCCTGAGTGCAATTGTTGGTCTTTGGACTGTGTGAGGAGTGAGGATTTTGGCTTGGTTGCTTGATAAACCTGGTGTTAGAAACCACACAAACAGAACTAGAGGGATGGCCTTCTTCTCCATCACCCCTGAATAGCACTGGAAGGGAATGCAGGGCCTGAGGGACTGTGTAGCAGAGAAGGGACTGATTCCTTGTGTTGGGTGTGGATGGGTGTCTTAGAGGCCAGGCTAGTTTTGGTGTGGGTGTTCTTGGCTCTGTAAGGAGCTCACCAGCTTAGCAATTGCCTTCTTCAGCTCCTTAATGGCCTGATAAACCCAACTTGGTTGGCTTGGCTATGTGTTTTGTGTATCCTGGCTATGTGTAAGCCTGCTAGTTCCCTTATTCCTTGGAGAATCATGCCCAGCTCGGGGGTGGCAGCGCTGCTGAGAGATTAAGGAGCACGCTGGCCTATGGTTGGGTGGAACGTTGCAGCGACGTAGCTGGTTACGGAGCAATTCTTTCATAAGATAAGTGATCTTGTACATTTTACCTCTGCAATTCTGAATTTACTGATAATGAATGTGTGAATGCATGTTGTTTGAACATGTTGAAGAATGCTTGCTTGAATGAATGTTGTTTTCCGCTGTGTATGGTAGACAATTGCATCTGTGCATGTTAATTTCTCATATGTGCATAATTAAGTTCAATGCATATGTTTAAGCATTCTGTCTTAGGCAATATTTAAGTCTGTACATGTTCATGGGCTCTTAGCCCGGCCTGGATAAAGCTCTTAGTCGCGTCCTCTCTGCCGGTCGGAGGCATGGGGACGTGACATGTATTCATAATGGAAAATTATTATGCCTAAAGATATAATCATGCAACTATTTTATCCAATACAACATTCATCCATATCTGGTATACACACAAACTTTCCAGATACCTTCCATCTCTACCATAACATTATTAAGATTGTGCACTAATCCCAATATATTAGGTAAGAGGCTTAATCCCAGATAAGTAGCAATTGAGTGTTGTATAGCACTATAGGCTACTTACCCATAACATGCATAGTAGTATATTGTTCATTAATGCAGAAATTCTATCACACATAATACATTTCACAACTAAACAATGTCATATAAACAACTATATATATAGGAAAAAAAAATTCAAATACTTATCTTTATTTGTTTCGTGGGTGGACTCCTTCTTGAGCTGTTATCTTCATCATCTTCTTCATTCATAACATCATCATTTCTTATCCAAATTCTAAGATGGCCGATAAGAGGTTCTTCAAGAATTGAGTCCTTCATATTCCTCATCAATTCAGGGATATTCTTTAAATCATGAGAGCTTGATATTTAGTTTCTCCCATATTCTCTTCTCTTATTATGGGTCGAGCTTCTTCTTATGTGCACTCTTCCCAAAGTCTGCTGAAGGTAATCACTTCCTTCTGGCACACATTCCTCGAATTAATGAATCCCATGATACTAGGATGTCATTCAAGGTGGTTATAAGAATATCTTATTCTTCTTTGATTTCTTCCTCATAGCATCGAACACTCCCTTTTGGTGTCTTCAAGGATGACACATGAGGGATGAGATGATATTTGATATAATCTACAATGATTCTCTTGGCTCTAGCCTTATCCTCATCTCCCTCTCACTCTTAGAACTTCTTTATTGAAATAATGATCTAAGTCAATTTCTTCAAGGATCACGGAATTCCTATACTTCCATACTTTGAAGTTATCATCTTCACCAAGCTTGTCATAAAGCTGGTGTGATTATTCATTTTGAAATGAGAACCTCAAATGTAAATAGCAAAAATTTAGATCTTACCGATTTGAGGTGTAAATTTAGATCAAATGCAAATAGGGTTTGTTAGAGAAACCCTAATTTTAAAAACTTGGAATTTCAAACTTATGATTGGATATAAAGATGGGCCTCTTTAAGGTGAGTTGTCCAAGATACTCATTTTCTTAAAATAGTGGAGGGAAGCTCATGGAACAGGAAGCCCTAGTTTTCTAATTTATTCTACAGAAATGCCTGATATTGTTTCTACGGTATCTCTGAAATTACTGCTATGCTCCTATGTGTCTAAAACTTCACACCGAGGTATTCTTGTCTACCCTCCTTCTAACACCGTAGTTTAGAGTAGAAATAGTTTCACCAATTTGGAATTATGCGCATTTTCCCAAGGTGACTTATTTCAGGAGTTTTCAGAATATAGAACTTGTATGGACGTCCAAGTGCAACTGTTTCAACTTTGGGGTATGAAAATTTACCACAAAAAGTACAGTCTGTTCCCTATCTGCAACATCTTGATAAATTTCATTTGGACCTTCATAGCCCAATATATAGCAATTCTCCCTATGTCACCTTTTTAAGCCTGAATCCTGGGAGATGCTATAACCTTGACTTGGAGGAATCATATCTCCTATAATATATCGAATCCGAGGATGAAAATTTTACACAATGTTCATCAGGAATTTATATTCAGGATGTAAAAATTTTGGCTCCTAATCCTTCTCCAATATCGATATATATCGATCGTACCAAAACTACTAGTTTTAGTATTTTAGGGTTTTCAAGCATGGAACCCTAATTTCCATTTGATTCCATTGCAGTTGTATTTCGGATGTAGAGTGAAACATCTCTGATTCAGAAACTAATACAGCCAATAGATGCACCCTATTGAGATGTGTTAGCCTATCCCTCCTTTCTTGATGATCTGTGGAGAGAACACCTTCAACTAGGAATCCCTAGTTCCTGCAGCTGCGCAGTGCCTTCTTTCAGAGAGGCTCTGATACCATGTTAGAATTTTATCATTTAATCAATATAATCTAGGATCTTATCTGAGAGAATAACATGCACAAAATTAATCAGAACAGACAAGAGACATAAATAATTTTCCTTGGGGAAACCATAAAAGAGAAAACCCCGCAACTTTCTTAGAGATAGAATGATCACCAATAGTAAATGTAAAACCCAAAGATCCAAAGATGATCTCCAATGGTTATTCTCTCTCTCACTTGTACGAGCTCCTCCTCTCTCAGTCATGTGATACTATTGAGTGAGTGTGTGTGACAAATAGAGAGGCTCACTCTCTATTTATACTTGTTTTCCACTTGACATTTACTCTACAGGGCTGACCTCACTATGAGAGTCTAATAACCCTAATACAACTCAATTGTGGGGACTATTGCCCTAACTTACAAAAGAGGGTTAACCTCAATGAATTTAAATGAATTTATTATATTAATTACTCTCCTGATCGAAGGAACAAACATCTCCATCTAGGTACAATGAAATACAATATAAAATATACAAGTGAATATATTCTGAAGTTAGAAGTACATCAACACAAAATGCATACTGGTTGCAAGCATGCAAGTTGCGCCATGATATTTATAATGGATGATATAACCTCTGAT
This sequence comes from Pseudotsuga menziesii, assembly GCA_001517045.1. Taxonomy (NCBI): domain Eukaryota; kingdom Viridiplantae; phylum Streptophyta; class Pinopsida; order Pinales; family Pinaceae; genus Pseudotsuga; species Pseudotsuga menziesii. The sequence continues at coordinate 52,732 of LPNX010373644.1, forward strand.
CATTGACACTTTGAAACATAAAATACATATTGGCCACAAGTGTGCAAGTCGCGCCAAGAGTAGCAAAATTATTTATAGCACGATCGATATGAGAGTTCAAACACTTCTTTACAATATATATATATATATATATAGATGTATATATAGACATGCTTGATTGATCCCATATCAAAATTTCAAAATGCAGAAGATATATATAGGCATGCTTGATATATATAGAATATTTCAAAATGTTTTATAGAAAAATGTGTTGTATGAGAAATCCAACACTTGTGGGTCAGTGTTTCCCTTCCAGTTCGTTCCTATTATTCTGAAAAATAGGAAGATATACACTAAAACTCAAATAGTATACTAAATTTCACTGTATCTAGAAACCATTCTTAAAATTAATTTATTGAATGAATAGGTGATTGAAAGAGACAATTTTCATCCCTGGGTTAGATCGGTTGAGTGTTAAGGACAAAGATATGGAAATAATGATCTCACAAGGTAAGGAACACTGAAAAAATTGGTGTAATAACTTATAAATGAAAACGCACCTAGTTGTACCTTGATGGGTAATGGCTATTTCAGAAATGGTTGAGTCCTGATAACTTTATTTTGTTGATTTGGGATTACATCCTTATCAACAGACATGAGCAGTGAACATAACATACCATGTCTTTTCCCTAGCCTCCCTTTATAAGAATTGCAAGTTGGATTTTGTGGGAAATTTTCTATGAAATTTAGTAGTTGTGAACTTCTTAAGACGCCTGTAGATGAAATTTTGTAGAGGTTGAATTTTCAAGATGTTGTAAACCACCATGTAGCATTAACATCTTTCAAAGGTAGACAACATCATGCCATAGCTACATGCATGAATTATTATCGTTTCGTTCGTGTAACATAGTTAATAGTGTTAGAACAATAATCCAACCTCTTAGTACCTTAGCCTAATTCCCTAGTCAATTTTATTCCATTTGTGCATTAATATACTATGATTTGGACTTAGGTGGTTTAATTGGGCATAAAAACCAGTTAAATTGGGACTTTCACACCTACATGAGTGCTCCAACTCAGTCAAACCTCCACATGTGTACCATCATCATTTTTTGTGTGATCCCACTCATTTAATGTGGACATTGTGGTTGATTAGGAGTGCTAGATTTTGTCCAATTTTGGATTTATTTTGAGCATTTAATGCCACCTAGAGCCTCTCACCCACCTTATTTTTGAAACCCATGCATTACAAGGATTCATGGTTTCTCCAACACACCTCATCCATGTCCACACCTCCATTCGTGACCATTTGGGTGGAGTTGGAGCAAGTGTGGCCCACCTAGGGGGGATTGACCTGGGTTTCGCGATCGCTCAACCATGTCAAAGGTCTCTAAACCCATTATTAGTGATTAAAACAACCTAATGGTGTCAATTCCCATACACAAAGCTAAGAATGGCCTCAAGAGGTAACATATGGTGGTTTAAGGTGTTATTGGTGGTCCTAGATGCATAGAAGCTTCATTTAGGGCCTAAAGTAGAGGTTCCATCCCTTGACAATGTCTAAGACCCCAGGTCCCTCCCTCCCACTTATATTTATTCCTCTCCCGCCAATCCCTTCCCTTTATATTTGTCCTCCCTCCATCCTCCCCTCATATCTCTCCCATACCGATCCCTCCCTTCCCCTTATATTTATCCTCCCTTCATCCCCCCCCCCATATATGTCCCCTACTCATCCCTCTATAATAACCCAAAAATTCATAAAAATTTAAAATTTTTCATGTAACATAAAATTTTCAAGGATGTCACTGCCTATGAACCAAACGCTACTAGCGATTACTCAATAGTAGTAATTAGAATGAACATTGTAATTATTTAGTTCTATGTAATTCATTTGTTTATCTTGAAGTACTATGTTGGGGATGTTAAACTCAACAGATTATGTTTTAGAAGGGCAGGAAAAAGGAACTACATCTGAATCTGATGTTAAGTGTGTTATAACTGCCTTATGTCAAGTAGGAAAGAACCTTAGATGAGATCGGGGCTTACTTAGCTTACAGCTAATGCAGGGAAGTGATGCTTCTTTTACAGGTTCTAAACAGGTAAGCAGTTTTGTTCCAGTAAATTCTAGATCGAGAATAATACTCCACTAGCATAAGATAAAATGCTAGTTAAAAATGTTTGTTTGCAGCTTGATCATGTAAAAGGTATTGTTGGTATTTATAATGTTATCAAATTGCATGAATGATTGTTATAGTAACACTATTGTAAAAGAAAAGGTTTAGTATAGTTATGTTTACCACATAGTACTTGTTCCATTAAACATTCTCTTTGTGTTCTTCAGTTATAGACTTGTGTTTCATTTTGATATGGTGTATAATAAGGACGGTTCTACTTCTGCCATTAAAATAATAGTGGTCTAAGAAGTCTATAGACTAGAAAAATATGTTAAACATGTTTGCGACCAAAACTACATATCTATCTTCAGTGTTTGGTATAAGTACTGTTTATATTTGTTGGAGTTCTTTCTAAACTTTTAAACATTCTATGTTAGTGATTCTCCTTAAATCAAGTATTTACATTTGATTTTCTTGTGTTATAAATCTCATTTTATATGAGCTTTTGTTGAAAAAGTATAAATTTGAAGCTTATAAACTAAGCTTAGACTAAAACATATCTTAAAGATCTATATGGTTATGTATACCTATGGAAGGTTAGTTCACCCCCATCGTTAGTATCTTACTATTATCAAAAGTAACAAAACATTAAGGAGAACATAGATAATTAAAACTATGCATAAATATTAGTGTAAATAAACAATTCTCTAACACAAAGTCTTTGTTTGGTGAAACAAGATATCAAATGAGGATAAAGATACTTATGCAATGATCTTATAAGGTTTTGACTTATAACCCAAATGATTGTGCAAGTTATAAAACGAGACTCTCAAACTATAGCTTGATACCCATCCTTTACAAATGATTTGATGCACATGTGGTTGGTGATTGAAGCTTAGGGTTTTTGTTTACCTTGAGACGCCATATAACTAGCTTCAAACCCTAAAAATGCGCTTTGTTTTAGTTTGGGTTGTGGAGTGGTCGAGCTGTGAGCTCGTGGCCTCCATGCTTGATGTTGAACCTCCATTAAAACGCACACAAGCCTTTGTGAGCCTTAATGAGCTAGTGTAGAAGGGTGTACAAGAAGCTGACTGCCATCGTGAGGTGGTTTTTTATTGTGTAAAGAGTATTGGGGTGTGGGCTATCTTCACTGATTGTTTTTCTGAGTGAGTTTTGGTACTGTGTGAGTGTTAATGACTGTAACTGGTGTGAAGGGAGTCATTGAGTGAAGAATGCTAGGTTCTTGTTTACTGTTGGTTTTCGTATTGTGGGTTTGAATCTTCCTCATTGTGGCTAAGGCTTTTCATTTGAACACTGCATTCTGTACTTTCCCTTCTTACAGTGCTCCAAAACAGCTTGTGGACACAGCAAAAAAGGAGCTCGTGTTAGCTTTCCACAACCTCTCAGTTGCACGACTCCTTAAGGTAAGAATGAAATTGTTTTCCTTATAGTTCATTTTTGCACAGGTTTAAATTATTATAATGTGAATAAAATTTAACTAACAGAACTAGGGTTTTCCCTGTGCAGGTTCTCCAAACCCGAGCTTGAAGTTGAAGAACTCTACCCACAGGCTTCCATGAAGGCGTCCACCCTGGTAAGCCTCGGTTTCACCTGGGGTTTTTCCTACACAAGTTGTATGGTGGAAAATTAAGGTACCGCCGTGTGTTGTGGTTGATGGTTCAGCCGTGGTCATTAGTTGCTCTATTTGTTCTTTTAAATTTCTATTTTAAAATCCATAGTGGTTGTTTGTAATGGGAGAGTTCAAGCTCTCTCAACCGAAACTTAAGGAAATGGTTTTGAGCCTTTTCGGCCACGTTTAACCTATTAAGTTAATGTTTGGAACAAGCTTTAATCCATGGCTCTTACTATCATACCATTGGGTCATTAGTTGCGGATTTGTTTAGGGTTTTTAAATGAAACTTTGATGGTTGTTCTTACAGCACTTCTCGTTTTGGTAAAGGGATTCCGTAGCCGAAACTGGGAGTTGTTTTTCAATTGTGTGAACTCTGTTTATATGAAGATACTTTTTCTTATGCTTTTAAGCCTTGACAGAAGATGTAAGGTCGTAAGCCAAACTATGTCTGTTCAGTTTGTTTTTAATATTAAAAGGATTTTCACAGCTTAAGGCTAAATTAGCAGTATCTCTGTTTGGTTTAAATTAATGTATATTTTGTTTATTTTAGCTATTTTATTGTTATTTACTTTTTGATGGTTAGGGTTAAATATATTAGAAATAAATTTTGTTTCTTATTTAAAGGAATATGATTTGAAAACCTTTGGTAAGTATATATTTTAATAACAGTAAAATTAATAATATTGCAATGATTTTTGGAAATAGGACTGAGAATGTTATTTATATTTTCTGTTATTATTGAATAAATGTATTTTTTTTTCTGTAATTTCTAGAATATACTGTTAGGTTTTGGTATTATAAATTTTGAATTTATTCTCTTGTGAAAGAACAGATCTTTTGTAAACCCTAATTCTTTTTAATGGTTTAAATAGCTAGTAATTCTGTTTCAGTAACCCTAGTTGACATTCTTACATAAATGAGTTAAATTGGTAAATATTTAACCTAGTTTTACTGTTTTGCTAAGTTTAACTTAGTCTAGACAATTTATTGTTCCTACATAATCTAATAGGATTACATAATAGGTTTATAATAAGAACTTAGCTGGTTTTACTATGTATAATATTACAGAAACCAGTGTGTAATACCTAGGCTTTTCCTTCTATTTATTTAGTTTATTTAAATACTCTAAGTAAATAACACAAATACAGTTAAAGAAAAATCTATAAATAATTTACATAAAGTCCTGCAGAAAATAACCATATGCTTATGCATTCATATTTTATTGAATCTACTTCTTTGAAATAAATAAACCTACTCTACTAGAGTATTGCCTTGCAAAAGGTGTGGAAAAATATAGTTTAGGTAATTTTTCATATCTATCAATTTACTCAGAAATTTCTCTACTAATTTACGCTAATCTAGCTAGTTACTAACTTTCACAGCATAAATAATTTTCCTATTTATCCCTAACAGCAGTAAAATAGAAATATACTAAATTATTGAAAACTCTTGAACTTTCCAGATACAGTAAATAATTTAATGAGTGAACTTAAACAAGTAGAACCTGTAGTATAGATGAGGTGACAACAACTTAAGGAAGCTTGTCCCTCCCAACCAACTCCTGGAGAAAAGCTGGACCTCAATTCTCAGGACCCCCGAGCTTGTCTCCTGGTTCACCTAGTAGAGTACTGGGTGAGAGATGTAGTCTTGAAATCCTCTGCAACTCCACTGAGTGTTCAGTAGTAACTTAGCTTTGCTTACATTAGTATGAACTCAGCTTAGAATAGCTGCACTAATTTAGTCTTCAACACTTATCCCCTCAAACTTACTTTAGCTAGTCCCCTCCATCGAACTCACATGTGTACTTCATTCACTCAAAATGATCAAAAATATATAATGAGCAGCCTTAGTTGTCTTCAATGGGAAGTTTTATTAGCATGCCTAGGTCTTTTGGGTCAGTTTTTACTTAATGAGCCACCTACTCCTATTCCACTTTCTTGGGGAATCATCACCACAAAAATAGGGAAGTTGCCACCTGCAATAGCTAGAAGTAGTTTGAGGATGCTGCCACATGTCAATATGCTCTCAACCTAGCCTCCTCCACCAAGTGACCAATAAAACACTCATTTAACAGCTCCCCTAAGTTATTGTCTCATCTTTCATTTATTTATTAATAAAATATTCTGAAATACATTAAATTATCCTTGACCCCACTTGGTCATTAATTACAAACTTTAACATAAA
>LPNX010373644.1:58737-107532 GCA_001517045.1 Pseudotsuga menziesii
TGTAAACATAAACAAGTCGTAAACCACTACACATGCCCTTTAAAGGGGATATTTAGCCTTAATATGGGATATATGTGCCATTAGTCTATTTTATGCATTGAAGATTGTTCAGGAGGCATTGACCATGATCATATAGGAACCATTATGAAAATTTAGAGACAAGAGATAGTTCTATAGACACTACCATGGTCCAAGGATAGGTCTGGAGGTCTGAACCATTTTTATGGGGTCCATTATAAGGTTATAGACATTTAACATATTTAAGTCCATAGACATTTTTATTTGAGATTTGGGGTGGACTACCACCTATGTTTTTTCATCTATGCACTAGGACTGCAGAGATTGATTCTATGGCAGTCGTTCAAAATTAGAAATAAACAATATATACATATAAGTGGTAGCTCGTGAATGGGTAACTAGTATCCAAGCATGGATAAGTCAAGTTCAATATTTGATATGCACTAAATCGCATATGCTTTTCCGCGATCACGTAACAAAAACTTCCCATTGAGTAAAAAGTTGTGTATCCATATCACATATGCGATTTGGAAATCACATAATACAAACTTCCCATTGAGTAAAAACTGGTGTATCCATATCACATATGTGATATAGCGCATATGCGATAAAATAGACATGCGTTATATCGCATCTGCGATATGTGTTATATAAAAAATGTTGGGTTGAGTGTTGTGGGCCAGGTTTACTGTAGAAAAAGACATAATTTTTCTAAACCCGTGCATAGAGAACTGTTCAACCTGCAATTTAATCATAACTTTGACAAATCCATAGGTTTTGTACAAGTTTGGGTGGATTTCAATGGGGAATGTACATAATATGGGTCAAAAGTCAACAAGGAAGGTGCTTACACAGGAAGAAGCTGAAAATAAAAAAGAAAAAAAGAGGGAAGTTTCAAGAAATTGTCGACATTCATTAGATGAGAAAATAGTTCCCATTCTTGCTCAATAGATACCTAACATAGAGGCTGAGGAAGATAATGCAACATTAAAGGAAGTTGGTAATAGGGGAGATGATATTATTGATCCATTATTAAACAGACAATCTTGTGAAAAGTTCAATAATTATGTTACTCCCGATGCAAATGTGACTCGGCAACAACCATGCTAAGTGGTTCAATCTCCTAATCGAAGTTGTTAGCCTATAGTGGATGTAAAAAACACTCCATCATTTCAAACGACAATAAATCTCGCATCAAAACGAAAGAGAACTCCTAAACGCATACAAGTGGATGAGAAAGAATTGACTTCCATGGAAGGTAAGGTGGCTAAATGCACTATCCTTCGTCATTGTTCTAAAATAATGAAACAATTTTTTGATAACAAATCCGAAGTCGGTAAATGCCAATTATTTTTAGCTTTGCTTAGATCTAGAAATATGGAAACTGCTAGAAGAAATTTAGGCATAAGAAGATTGAAGAATATCGAATCAAGTAATCACAATGTTAAATCTCTTATTGTTGCATTCACATCGATTGGTAAAAAAACTCGTTCACAGGACTGTAATGTGGCTCATTGCGTATTGCCTAAATCAATTGTAGGTAGATCCACAAGACAACATCGTTTACTTAAATGCACATCACAAATGGTGCCTTTACATCCAAAGATGCTTAAAAAATATTTAGTAAGAAGAGACAACCTTGATGTAGAAGGACAAATGGAAACCTTATGGGCATTTAGCCGTAGGTCTCACCACAAATATGTCATGAAGTTAGTCGACGCAGTGAAGGGACTAGTGCACACATTTTGGAACGATAACACTAGGCCTTCTTCTAACACAAAGGATGCGTTAAAACACTGTAGGGGTTCTATGAATAATGAACCTCATGTTAAACATTACATGACATGACACAAACGCAATTGTTACAGATGTTTAAATTTTCCCATGTAGAGCTAAGGCTCAGGAAAAGATCTTTTGAAATATTCAAGACTTGGTATGTTAGAATCAATAAGATCTGGAACAATTGTTGTTGTAGATACCACATAGATTTTGATCTATATTATCATACATTTGCACATATATGTCATTTTTTGCATCATAACCATGTGCAGGAATGCTCAAGTACAGTACCTCCAATGTCATCCAGAGATTTCAACCATAGCATGATGTGTCCGAGGCAATATGGGAAGACACATACTTAAAACAATGTGTAGAGGGTTCTTGCAACATTATGGTCTGATTGCATCCATGAGAGTGAAGATCAAGAATTTGAGAATGCAATTGTCGAGAAGCAGAACTATTAGTACGAGAAATATCAGCTACATGACAGAAAAGAAAGCAAGAATATTAAATTGGTGAATTCAGAGGTGACTTCATGTACATTAAGTTGGTGACTACATGTACATATTTTTATGTTGTTTTTTCACACTATTTATTTATTTACACCAGGTGCAAGTATGTGATTTTATTTCATAGTTTCATGGAAATATCCAACAGTACATTCAACATGTCGATACAGAACAATGGCAAGATGAGAAATTCAGAATATGCCGGTTCACCTTCCCTCTCGGAACAATACTATCAGTGGTTGACTTTGCAGAAAAGTACACCCTACATCCACAAAATGAAATACAAAGTCAATACTATCACTCAGAGCAGGTGAGCATGATGGTCCATATCACGTATCGACATGGGCCAGATAGCAATGAAGAGAAACATGTGATACTGAAATAAAGTCACTTCTACATAAGTGACAACTGGACCCATGACATCCATTATGTGCAGCATTGCTTTAAATTATTATATGATCATGTGATAGACACAGATATACCATTTTATTGTCATTTCATTGGGTAAGATGGTTGTGCTGGACAGTTAAAGAATGCACATGTATTTCAATGGTTGTGTTTTTTGCACATAAAATACAAGGTGCCACATATATGGAACTACATTGAAACTGGACATGGAAAAGAAGAGCACGATGGTGCTGATGCATGCATAAAAGCTTCCCTTCAAAGGGAAGAGATGAATTTTACAGGTGATCGCCTTCGAGACGCTATATCTATAGTGAAATGGTGTGCATCTGCCATGGGAGAACAAGCGACAAGGAAACACCTAATGCAGAGAATATTATGGGGGGTGACCAATGTGGACCGATGCCAAACACATCAAGTGAACACAGTGCATGGAACTTGGTAGTTTCATTCAATTAGAAGCTCAAAAAACTCGTCCCTACAAATTTGGACAATATTGAAGACTTGCTTTTGCAGTTCCTATAGCATCGATGAATGGGATGATTGTGAGTATACATATACAATTGATACATGGGATCGAGTGACACTTGGCACCAATTTCAAGGGGGTTAATGAAATATACCATTTGGAATATGATCAGACACACATTTCTACAGAATATGATCACATATCGGATCTCATACAAGAAGGTACAAAAAATTAAATTAGTAGTACCTAAATTAGAAATTTCATTTATGTATTGTTAAATCGACCTTTTTCCTTTCACAGGTCGGATATATGCAGTGCTTTCCCTAGAAAATAATGAATGGGGTTCTGGATATTGGTTGGCACATTGCTTAGAGGGGAAACAAGCTATTCTCGAGCCTGTTATAGATGATGAAAATATTAAATTCCCAACTGGCTCGATGGTTATAAAATGGGAGTACTTGACACTAGCAGCACAATAGAAAAGGAAGGTTGGATATGTATATCAGCATTATAGACCAAGAGCTATTGTATACCACTTCACCAACCTAATAGTTGGTATAAACATCAAGTTGCGCACACTTTCGAACAAAAATAGGTCACATGTATGATATTTTCTACCTCATATAGAGCATGAAAGATTTATGGACACCATCGATAGCAGAGATGATCCAAATGGCCTACTTGAGTGAGTGCATTGTCAGGTGTTACTAGATTGTAAAGTGTGGCTAGATTGTCAGGTGTGTTATTTAACCTTTAAAGTGCATGCTAAAGCACAATTTAAATTATGTAGCCTTAGTTTATTCCCAATGTAATAAATGTGATTGACGGATACCATTCAAAGACATAATATTATTCAGATGATACTGGACACTATAAACATGATCGTACAACCTTAGGTGATTTATTTATCTATAAATCATGTTTGTGCATTTTCATTGGGTTCTCTTTATTTTCTTATGAGAGTACTAATGTTTAGCCTTTCGTGTCCCTAGGATACAAACTCCATCTATGGCACATTGGAGGCATCAAGAACAACCCAGTGTCTTTAGACACCAACAAATAAAAACGGAAAATAACATGCCCTCGATTTGTTGAAATTTACTTTGGTCAAATCTTGCAACTCTAGCATTGGTGGGTCAACACATGAAAACAATCGACCATGGATGTGTTGGTAGGGTTCCCATATTGACCTTTCCCATACAAACTTGCAGGAGCCAACGACATGCAATTTTGCTGCTGCATTTTTTTTCGCTCCCAGAACGAAACTCACCAAGTGTCCATGAATGAAATTTTCATGCAACTTTCAACTGGACATAGCTCAGAAACCAGAGGTCATATTGAACAATTTTTGACTCCGTTGGTCTCCTGACATGCAATTACCTCTAGGTGGCCCTCTCCCTCGTGTTTTCAAGGCCCAATGACTTCATTTTGCTTTGAATTCACAAACTAGGGTTTTCCTCAGTTTCCTTCAATGCAACTCTATCATTGGTGGGTCAACTATGCAAAACCCTCAACCATGCCTATGTTGGTAGGGTTCACAGGCTATATTATTCTCATACTAAAGTATAATCCAACAACACGGATAATAAAACTAGGGTTCATGAATTGATACATGTAACTACAAACTAGGGTTTTATGATGTCTTTATGTTTGAAGATCAAATTAGATTGGTTAGTATCATTTAAGTAAAAACCAAAAGGCCATATACCTAGTCTATGCACATACATGAAACAAAATGAATAGGGTTGAACATGGATCACAAGTGGAAGTTCACATGCATGCATGACTTAGAATTTGAAACACATGTACATGAATAACAAGCAAAATGGACTAAGGTTTATATCTTTAGGTTTATATCATGACATTGGTTTTATCACCTATTTACAAGTTATGAGATGCAACTACATTTTTGTGACCTATTTACAAGTTATGAGATGGAAGTAGAAACACATGTACATGTACAAATTTAAAACCAACTAGGGTTTCATGAACTACAAATTGCATGCTATAACTAGGGTTGAGAATTTATGAGATGGAACTAGGGTTTTGTGACCTCTTTACAAGTTATGAGATGGAAGTAGAAACACATGTACATGTACAAATTGAAAACCAACTAGGGTTTCATGAACTACAATTGCATGCTATAACTAGGGTTGAGAAGTTATGAGATGGAATTAGGGTTTTGTGACCTCTTTACAATTTATGAGATGGAACTAGCAACACATGTACATGTACAAATTGAAAACCAACTAGGGTTTCATGAACTACAAATTTCATGCTATAACTAGGGTTGAGAAGTTATGAGATGGAACTAGGGTTTTGTGACCAATTTACAAGTTATGAGATGGAAGTAGAAACACATGTACATGTACAAATTGAAAACCAACTAGGGTTTCATGAACTAGAAATTGCATGCTATGTATGCTATGGTATGTTAGTATGATATGATGTTAGTATCATAGGGTATTGTAGGGTATGATATGGTATGGTATATTAGTATGGTATGGTATGATGTTAGTATCATAGGGTATTGTAGGGTAGGTATGGTATATTAGTATGGTATGGTATGTTAGTATGGTATGATGTTAGTATCATGTATGATGTTATGATGTCAGTGGTATGGCTATGATGTTATGATGTTATGATGTTAGTGTATGGAATTTAGGTAGTGTATGGTATGGTTATGCCATGTTAAAAAGTTGAGGATAGCCATAATGTTAAAAAGTTGATGATAGTTGAATTTAGGTAGTCATATGGTATGGTTATGGTTATGGTTATGGTTATGGTGTCTAGTGATTATCTCCCATGACTTACTTAATGGTTACTTGATATTAGATGGATGAGTCATAAATTCTTCCTTGAAGTATTCGAAATATTCAAATAGTTAGTATGATATGTCATGATAAGGTCTATAATATCATAATATCACATAGGTGAACCACACATATCATGTTCCAAAATCATGTCAACCATATATGTATAAAATTTGAACCTTGATTTATATTATATATGTATACAAATAATGTTACAAAAATTGGCATGCCACATGGCCATAATACAAAATATTGGATCAAATTGTACATCTGTGTGTATACAAACAAAAATTTGCATGTATGTATCCCCCCTACACGTTTATTCTATTTATCCCCCCTTTCACTGCCACTGTCAATGTCTTTTGAGAAGTCTAGCTTTCTTTTCTGGATGCTCAGTGGTGATCCCCAACGCTGAAAAACAAAGATAGGTTGCATTAGTGGAGACTACAAACAAACAAAAATTTGTAAGTTAGTTTACCAACCTATAAAAATTATATGTACATTTGTTCAAATTCCAAACCAATATAACATTTTTACTTACTATACATGAGTAAGTTATGGTGGGTTGTTGTGCCTCACTAGCATCGACTTCAATTGGGTTCTCTTCAAGCACCACTTTCTCACTATCAAGATGCATAATATATATATATATATATATATATGTCAATGTCAAAATATCAATGGGTGCACAAAAAACATACTTGCATGTACACCTAAAACTATACTACATGGAGGGACAATGAATTTTTCAAAGAAAGTGAGACATACATGTACCGTGGGGGGGGGGCGAGAGGTGGGTGAGCGACGACCTCAATTGGGTGCTCTTCAATAACCACTCGCTCACTATCAAGCTACATAAAACAATATATATGTCAATGTCAGCATATCAATGGGGCCAACAAGGAAAAAGATATTTGCATGTACAAAAAGAAATATAAGCAAGATAAGCAATATATAAATATACCCGGGGGACGTGAGGAGGTGTGTAACCAGTGGTTTGAACAACTGTCAACGGGCTAAAAGGATTTCTACATGCATTAGCAAAGAAGGTCGCTTGTTGGACAACATAATCAAAATCATGTTCCTATGTACAAAAGGATAAAGATACAATTCGACAATTTCAAATAGTTAAAAAGTACATGTTGAATCATTAAAAGCACAATTAAAGAAAGCAAGACATAAACGTACCTGCTGGTGGGTCAGAGGTGGGTCAGCCTCAATTTTGATTTCATGCTCTTCAAGCACTGCTGCCTCACTAAAATCCTGCATAAATTAACATATGTCAATGTTAGATAATAAAAAGAAAATGAAACATACATACTACATGGACGGAAAATGATGTTTTCAAAGAAAACGAAACATACATGTATCTAGGGGGGGAGAGGTGGGTCACCAACAACTTGGATTTGGTGCTCTTCAAGCACCATTGGCTCACTATATGCCTGCATAAAGTAACATATGCCAATGTCAACAAATACAAATAAAACGAAACATATACTACATGGACGAAAAATGATGTTTTCAAAGAAAGCGAAACATGCATTTACCTGGGGGGTGAGAGGTGGGTCACCCAAAACCTGGATTTGGTGCTCTTCAAGCATCGTTGGTCCAATAGATTCCTACACAAAGTAACATATGTCAATGTCAGATAATACAAAGAAAATGAGTCATATACAAGATGGACAAAAAATGATTTTTCCAAAGAAAGTGAAACATACATGTACATGGGGGGGGAGAGGTGGGTCCCAAATCACAAAGGTCATTCCACTAGCATAGATGCCATGCTACATAACAAAACATAAACATACAATTAAAAAATTTCTAATAACTAAAAGCATTAATTTTGAATTATTAAAAGCATGATTAAAAACATAATTAAAATAGTACCTGTGTCTGGGAATCTTCCTCTACATGCGAGGGACTTGGATGGGATTCCACAAACTCATCCCGCTCACCCTGCATAAAACATATTGTATCCATATTAGGACATATTGAATGTTGCAATCTATACTATAAATATGTAAATAACGATGACAAATTAAAAAGTAAAGTTCTTACAAGTAATGGTGAAGCACCAAAACCATATGCGGCATTGACTGTTGCATCAATGTTATCAACATCAATCGTCGGACTATGTGAATCTGGGGTGTGATGGGACACCATCTGTATATTTGTTCACATAATTTTTTAGATAATTAAATAGAAATAAATCAGGAAACAATTTAAAATTGTGATATAAAATAAAATATAATATGAAAAGAATGAGTTTTACTTACATATCGGAGTAATCCATCATCCTAGAACTTCAAAAGTAGGGCAATAACATATTACTCCACACGTTGTGCAAGGGTGTGGAATAACATGACGCTATGAACCCTTAGCATCTCTTGTGCAATATGTAACTCTAGTACAGTATGGAGATGTAGTATGTGGATCCTTAGTGTGGGATGGGCTAGCCTCAGAAGTGTCAACCCCTTGGCCTACATTGCCTTGGACAGTAGTCCCATGTTGAAGCAATGTATCTTCCAAGTCAAATAAGGCCTCTTGTGTATCATCAATCATAGGACCCATTAGGATCATTCCTAGGCCCTTCCCTATCTTGGAGCATCCCATGACCCACACCCTAGAACTCTAAAATATCAAAATAGTTAACATGTTTCCCCAAGATAAATTTTGCATACAACTTCCTCAGGAAATAGAAAGGGATGTCTCTATTCCCATCAGGATCTTCATCAAATACCATGTACCAGTGATCCATCAAATGTGCTTTCACATTTGGTTCCACGCACCAGTTTATGTAAACGTGTGCTCGACTGGTGGGTGGAACCAATCTGGTGCTAGGGTCCCAGAACAATGAAAACAATTGGTCTTTGGTTATATTTAAATTTTTTATGTCTTTATAGCTCAAACCATTGGAATAGTATTGCCTCATGGATTCTTTGTACGAGCTAATGTTGTACAGATATCCTTGAGCTTTGGAAGTTGTGTTTGTTATGGTGTCCAATTCCTTGGCTAATGATTCTTTCAAATGGTCCCCCCCTCTAAACGATGAGCTAAGACACCTCAATGCACCCAAGCGAGCTAGAATCTATGAATTTTGGTCTTGTTCCCCCTCTGTGTTTGGGTTTGTGATTGGGTTTGGTTCTTGGTTATTAGTGGATTCATTTTGCATAGTACCTTCAACAGTTCTGTTATCTGTTAAGATTAAAACAAAAAATTACAAATTGTTTTAATATATCATTACTTGATTTAATTCAATTTTTTTTATTAAATTCATTTTAACAAATATAAAAACTATGAAATTAACAAAAACAAACAAATATTGAAAACAATTATGGATGATATGAGTACTTACCTTCCATTTGAGCCCAGTTATGAATTGCCCCTTGCAAACTACCCTCCAAAGGCACCTCCAAAGCCTCTAACGCAAAACGCTAGTGTGATTTTTCACCACTGCGATTTCTCGTTGTCCTGATATCGCCTTCACTGTGCAAATAAGAAATTGAGGCCCGCGGCCTCTATTTTTTAGGGGGAGGTTTACAAATCACACTTGCGATATATCACAAGTGCAATTTTTAACTCTTTAAAAATGCATATGCGATATATTGCACATGCGATATTGATTAACTAACCTTAGCCTCGTCTTTGGGCTCAGATTTTTCGAACGTAGCATCAATAACAAATATGCATTATATATTTACATTTCGGAACTGCATTTCCAATTTCTAAAGTGGCACTAAAAAGTGGAACTAACTTCGTGCGAGTGCCCGATTTCAAAAACATAACATTTGTAAAATGTTTTTAATGTTTAGATGGAAGTAAATTTCAAAAATGTGACATTGTTTTTAATTAAATTTCAGAAAAAGAACATTGTTTTTAATGTTTAGATAAATTTCAAACACATAACATTCGTGAAAATTTTTCAATATTTAGATGGAAGTAAGTTTCAAACACGTAACATTCGTAAAATGTTTTTAATGTTTAGATGGAAGTAAATTTCAAAAATGTGACATTGTTTTTAATTAAATTTCAGAAAAAGAACATTGTTTTTAATGTTTAGATAAATTTCAAACACATAACATTCGTGAAAATTTTTCAATATTTAGATGGAAGTAAGTTTCAAACACGTAACATTGTTTTTAATTAAATTTCAAAAAGAGAACATTTTTTTAATGCCTAGATAAATTTCAAAAACATAACATTTGTGAAATTTGTAAGCATTTGTAAAATGTTTTTAATGTTTAGTAAGTGAATTTCAAAAATGTTCATAAATTTCAAAAACATAACATTTGTGAAATGTTTTTAATGCTTAGATGGAAGTAAATTTCAAAAACATAACATTTGTGAAATTTGGAAGAATTCATGAAATGTTTTTAATGTTAAGATTAAGTGAATTTAAAAAACATAACATTTGTGAAATTTGCAAGCATTTGTGAAATGTTTTTAATGTTTAAATAAAGTGAATTTCAAAAACATAACATTTATGTGAAATTTGCAAAGCATTTGTGAAATGTTTTGGATATTTAAATAAAGTGAATTTCAAAACATATTATTTATGTGAAATTTGAAATTTGCAAGAATTTGTGAAATGTTGTTAATGTTTAGATCAAGTGAATTTCAAAAACATAACATTTGTGAAATGTTTTTAATGTTGAGATGGAAGTAAATTTCAAAAACATAACATTTGTGAAATTTTGCAAGCATTTGTGAAATGTTTTTTATGTTTAGATAAAGTGAATTTCAAAAACATAACATAAAATAGAAGTAAATTTCAAAAACATAACATTTGTGAAATTTGCTAAGAATTTAGATAAAGTGAATTTCAAAAACATAACATAAAATAGAAGTAAATTTCAAAAACCTAACATTTGTGAAATTTGCTAAGAATTTAGATAAAATGAATTTCAAAAACATAACATTTGTGAAATTTGCTAAGCATTTAGATAAAATGAATTTCAAAAACATAACATTTATGAAATTGGCAAGTGGCTCAAACCTTATAATTATTTTAGAAAAAAAAATGATATCTAATTGAATTAAAATTTAATATTGTCTAATCCATTAGGATATATAATTTAATTGGCAAGTGGCTCAAACCTTATAATTATTTTAGAAAAAAAAATGATATCTAATTGAATTAAAATTTAATATTGTCTAATCCATTAGGATATCTAATTTAAAAACATATACAATATTGTCTAATCCATTAGGATATCTAATTTAAAAACATATACCATTCTTTTAACTTTTAACTTCAATAGATATCTAATTTAAAAACATATACCATTCTTTTAATTAAAAGTTAAAAGCCACTCATAAATAACCAAATGTCCCTAAATCACCTTTAGAAAGAAACTTAGGTTTAATGAATCAAGTTGTTTTACTGTTTTACTTATTGGATTATTTTGTTTAAAATGTGTCAAATTGTTTAAAAGTTTAAATAATTCTCACTTGTTTATTTATAATAACCTTTTTTATTTAATAAAAATTAAAAGCCACTCATAAAAAACCAATTATCCCAAATCACCATCCAAAACCTTATTTTTTTTGAGAAAAAAATATCGATATCCAATTGAATTAAACTTTAATATTGTCTAACCTATTAGAATATCTAATTAAAAAAAAAAATACAATTCTTTTAATAAAAAATTAAAAACCACTCATAAATAACCAACTATTTTTTATAACCTTTGAAAATAAACTTAGGCTTAATGAATCAAGTTATTTCTTTGTTTTCAACTTTGTCATTATTTTGACATATTTTAAAGAAAGAAATATTTAGATTTGATTCTTATCACCTTTGGAAATAAATTTGGGTCTAATGAATCAAGGTATGTCCTTGTTTTCAATTATGTGATTATTTTGTTAAATTGTTTAAAATTTTTTAAAATTTTTACTTGTATAAATTTTTATTTATAGTAATTATTATTTTAATAAAAATTAAAAGCCGCTCATAAATAACCAAGTATCCCTAATCACCTTTGGAATTTAGGAAAGAAACTTGGGTTTAATGAATCAAGTTTGTTTGTGTGATTTAGGTTCTATTGATATTTTGACTTACTTTCTCAAATTGTTTAAAAGTTTGGAAAACTTTTACTTGATTATTTATGGTAACCATTATTTTAATATAAAATAAAAACAATAAATAATCAATTATCCCTAATTACCTTTGAAAAGAAATTGAGTTTAATGAATCAATTTTTCTCTATGATTTCACTTTTGTGATACTTTTGACATATTTTAAAGAAATTGTCAATTTAAAAGTCACTGGTAAATAACCAACTATTCACCTTTGGAATTTAGGAAAGAAACTTGGGTTTAATGAGTCAAGTTTTCTCTAAGATTTCATTTTTGTGATACTTTTGACATATTTTAAAGAAATTGTCAAATTAAAAGTCACTGGTAAATAACCAACTATTCACCTTTGGAATTTAGGAAAGAAACTTGGGTTTAATGAATCAAGTTTTTTCTATGATTTTACTTATGTGATTCTTGACACATTTAAAGAAAATATCTCAAATTGTTTAAAAGTTCTTTTTTATGTATAAGATGACTTTTCTGTGTTGTTACCATTAGCCTTGCAAAGTTGCTCTCCATATATTTGGAGAGCTCTTTGGTATTTGCTTCTTTACCTCATCCTATTACAATCAATGTAGAAGACATCATGTCGGTGAAAATATTGTCGAGGTTTCAGAACACAACCTACAGACAACATTTTTACCTCATCATATTCCAATCAATGTGGAAGACATTGTGTCGGAGAAATGTGGTTGAGGGTTCATAACACAACCTATTGGCAACATCGAGGAAAATATCTACAAATATTGACAAACTTTAAAAAAAATACAAAAATATTCATTTTTTTCAATTTTTTAAACATTTAAAGCAACAACATCAAATAAACATCAATAAACACATTTCCACATAAATATGAAAATAAAATAGGTATATATGATGTATAATATGTCTAATGATATATCATACATCAATACTAAATCATGTCCTGAGTAGCAATGAGTAGTAATGAATGTACTGACTCTAGAGCCTAAAAATATCATCAAAAATATAATAAATGCATCTCATCATGAGTCAAATTCCAACCAAGATTTACATACTTCATAGTATAATGAAATCAAATAAAACAAACTTGTGATTCCCTCTGCCCCTTTTACAGGCAAAGGCGATGGCTCAAGTAATGGCTCTTTCTTTAATTGAAGAAGTACCTACGGGTGGCAACGGATTTTGATTTGCTCTAATAGAAAGAGAAGCTACACTTTGACATCCTCTAGAATAGGAAGAAGTTAGATCCTAGTGTACTCTACTAGTAGTAGTGCCAATGCTATGTCCAAGTCTAGTTCACTCTCTCGTTGTTGTATGTGTCTATGTCTGTGAAAGTGGTGGTGCAATCCCATGACCAAAAACCACCTTATGTAAAGTTGTATACTAGAGATCATCCTCCACCTCCTCTATCACCTCTCTTTCCACCTATCCCCCCCCCCCCCCCCCCCCCCCCCCCCCCCCCCCCCCCCCCCCTCCCCCCCCCCCCCCCCCCCCCTCCCCCCCCCCCCCCCCCCCCCAAATTCTCATGTAACCAATCAAATTCATGTTCCATTACAGGTGCCTTGGTCTCCACCCACCATGCAACAATGGTGTCAATCCCATCTAATGAAATGGCATCCACATCTGGTGTTTTTTGAAGCTTCCTCATCCATAATCAAAGGTTGTTGTAGACGTAGACCATGTCATTGAGGTAGGAAGTTTCCAACTTATATGAGGTGCCTCTCTCTCCACCCTCCATGCAACAATGGTGTCAATACCATCCAATGAAATGGCATACACATGTGGTGTTTTCTAAAGCTGCCTCACCCATAATCAAAGGTTGTAGTAGAAGTAGACCATGTCATTTAGGTGAAAAGTTTCCAACTTATATGAGGGTCATTAATTATAAATTATAATTCAAATTGTATAATATATAATTTAAACTTTAAAGGTTGACATGGAAATGTGCATAAAATTATAAATTTATAAATTAAAATAATCTGAAAATTATATTTGAATTTGTTTAGCTCGTTTCGCTTCTTGGGGTGTATTTTCTCAAACACACTCCAATTGTGCTCGCATCCGACGAACTACATGTTTGGCTTAGCACCCAAATGGCAAGATTTTTTAAATGGGGTACTCTTCGTACATAGATTTTCCACCAAGAATCTAGAACAAATATGAGAAAGTAGAAAGTTAGAAATACAATTAAAGAAATAACATTGAAATTTTAAAGTTTGAAACAAATGGATAAGAGACATTGGAATTTGCAATAAAATGAACTTGAAGAATACCTAGAATTTTGGTATTCCTATCATTAACAAACATGTCAAAGCCAAATGTCCCACCATCCATCCTATATATCTCCATTTCTTTAGATATCCACATGTTCTTGTGGATATAGCACCCTCCTTTGAACACATGTGAGGAATCCATCGATAACCTCAGCATCAATATAAAACCACAAAAGTAAAAGAATGCAGGGTTGAGGTAGATCATTGTAGCATGAATGGGGCAATGGACTGTATTGTTCCATGGCTCATCAATGACCTTCCATATCAATAATCTTCTCTCATTCCCCTCATCCCCCTTGTCCTCATAATATGCACGAATATATTTTTTGGCCCTATCGATGGACTCATACAAGTAGCCCATTGTGGGTATCCATCAACCAACCGAAGAACCTTTACCAATGGTTCGTTAATGGCACACACCTCCTCAAATCCTTCCCAAAATCTCTCCTAGAGTGACACTAGACTATATATGGCTTGCCCCTCCAGGTTTTTGCTAAATAACAATGCATGCCACTCATCTTAAAGGAACATTCTCTTAATCTTCCACATACAAGCCAAGAGAGATCGAAGTGAAATGAAGCTTTTGGAAAAACGTATGATTTTTGGACGCACTATGTTAGTAAATAAATGGAATGGGACCTAATTAAAGAATGTCCACCAGGTGGTTAGAAGGTTATGAGGTTAGTATTATATTTGGATTCTATAAATAAGGATGGATTCCTCCCTGTGAGGTGTGGAGAATAATATTGTATGTTGAGCTTATCTCATTAGGAGTATCTCCCTTAAAGAGGCAAGTGAACAGGGTTTGATTCATCCCATCAAAGAATCATTCCATCTTAATAAAAATGAAGGTTTTTTTATTACTATCTTGTATGATTGTATTTTCATATTGGGATTATGTTTGTATTACTTCACACCAAGAGTTGGGGGGAATGCTTATCTAAGGTAGGTAGAGTGTTATGACCCTCCCTAGGGGTGTAATCAGGGACCATAGGGCCCATAAAAGTATTAATGGAGGTCATTTAATGTAAAGTGGACTAGGCCCACTATATTTTTATTATTAAATAAGGCCCACTATGTTAGTAAATAAATGTAATGGGACCTCATTAGAGAAGGTCCACTAGGTGGTTAGAAGTTTGGGATGTTAGTTTGTATTTATATTCTCTAAATAAGGATGGATTCCTCCTTATGAGGTGTGGAGAATAATATTATATTTTGAGCCTAGATCATTAGGAAGTATCCCTATCAAAGAGGCAAGTGAACAGGGTTTGATTCATCCCACCAAAAGAATTATTATGTCTTAATAAAAGTGAAGCTTTTCTGTTATCTCTTATCTGATATTGTGTGATTGTATTTTCATATTGGGTTTATGATAGATAAAAACCATCTTTAGGACAATGAAGTTAATTAAAATACTTTTTTTTATCTAGAACAAGAACCATCTTTAGGACAAACAAGTTGATTCAATGATGGCCATGTTGTGAGAGATTTAGAGACTTGTGCTTCTAGCTTTGAAAATATTTCCACCAACTCATCATGTGGATTACTATTGTACTCATATACCATGGCTAGGGTATTAAAACTTATTTCTTATGCCAATTCCTAGATCTTGCAAATTCCCACAAAACCATCAAATAAAGTTTATTTGATACCAATACTATTTGTAAACTATCATGGATATTCCACTAGAATAGTGTGTCACAATAGATCAACAATATTTTTTAATCTCTTATTATGTAGTGTTTTAATTTAAATTCATATTTAATATTCCTAGATTAACAAAAAAATATGAATTAAATTGAAACTAAAATGAAAGAAGATAACCAAATAATACCATCCACACAATGAACACAAGATTTACTCTAGGAAAATCCAATACGAAAAAACTTAACTAGAAGGTGAGGCATATGCCTTGCTCTTTTCTTCTTAGTTATGAAACACAATACAAAGAAAGTGCACTCACTATGGAGTTTCTATGAATATTGTGGCCCATATGGATACTACAAGATCTTCTATTTCCTCTATTTTGCTTCTATATCCCACTCCCAATGCCCTACTCAACTATAAAATCATAAAAATACAATAAGATGTAACCCCTTCCTTGTTTAGAAACACAATATTTAAAACGGCTTAATAGTTGTCTAGGGTCGGTAATATGGATTTTGTGTGCCTTAAATTCCAATTAGGGTTATGTTTTTGGACCCTATATAATCTTCTTAATATTCCCCACATGCGTGAGTAATGTGAACTCACATGGATTCAACTCATATCATGGTTATAATAAGATAAGTCAACACGAGGGAGGCATAAATTCCTTGTACAAACTATGATTAAGGTGATTTTGATGTTGTTGAAAATATCTTGATGTGTAGAACATTGTCAAGAAGCTGCAGAACTTCTTTGCAAAGTTTTGAACACAAAAATGGTCATTTGAAGGCTTCAAATAGTTTCAAAAAGGTTTTAGACCACAAATCACTAAAGTAGGTCATGTCCCTAAAATGGCCCTAAGTTAATAGCTCCAAATATTCCACCCAAAAAGTACCAAAATATATGAAAATTTATATAATAATCCATTTTAGATCACTAAAATAATGCAAAAACCACATTTTTTACTCAAACTCGATGCAAAATTGACTTTGTGAATTTATTTTTTGAAACAAATTGATTCAACTACCACTCTCTTCCAACATAGACCACTTCCTCTATCATAATTTTCATCACTAAGATGATACCTCAAGGAGTGCATGTCAAAAAAGACAGCGCAAAAGGGGAGATCATGATGCAAACTCAAGACACACATAATTATGCCCATGTGTGTGTCATGTTTTGCATCATAGAAACATATTTATTTTTCTGAAAAAACTTATGTTGCACTGTGACTATAATCACCCAACCTAATTACTCCTCCTTGATTGGTGATGGATGACTTTAGTATAGAAATAATGTATTAACAAACCTGTTGACACCCTTAACGCATCGATCTCCCTAAGCATCAACCTAGACAGGTTTTACCCTATCTAGCAACACCTACGGAGTAGATGAGGTCTCACCTGATATGTTTGAGGATAACAAGTCCCAAGCTAGAAAAAGCAGTTTCTGATGCTTATCAGGAAGTCCCAGTTCTGGAAGTGTACTTGGATGTGCCAGCCAAAGTGCATAAGTTAGGCCAAATTGTTGCAAAATTCAAGAAATACATTGTGAGTTTCCAGGTATTGTTGATCCCCAGTAGATTTCCAGAGGTAGTTGATGCATGCAAAAGCACCATCGAAGATAAAGGGACAGAACAGATAAGTAGCAACAGCTTACTCGGCAACAGTTGTGGTGGCATCATTAGAACCAGCACCTCACTCAGCATCCCTTCCTGTCTCATCTTCTCTACTAGAAACGGAGAAAGCAACAATATGAGCAAAGACAATAGATGAACTAGTTGACCTTGTGAAAAACAACAGTAGTTCCTGCAAACCCAGTATTAGTTCCATACCCAGTAGAAAGCAGTTCAAGGTCTAGTTGAAGCAGTCGATTATGCACTTGATTACGCTGTATATTAGGACCTTGATTGCAGCACCTTATCTTGATCTAGTCCCAGCAACGAAGGGAAAGATAGCAACACCAGCAGAAGTAGCTTAGCTAGAACTACTGTCAGCACCATCAATAATAGCTTCTCCACCACCTTGCTTAGCATCTTATATACATAGTTCATTTCCACCCACATAGGTTGCAGTTCAACCAACTCATCCAGCACCATTAGTAGTTTCTCTTATTGATCGGGTTGAAGTAGTCGAAGGAACAGTTTAAGATCCAGCCGGTGCATCCTATATATAGACAATTCCAGTCCATGGAGATTACATACCTCCACTTAGACCTTATCTAGTTTTGTTTACCAATGTATAAGTGTTGTATACTGAGTAATGGATTCCATTTGCTTGGATTTTTCTTGTTCAAAGTGAGGGTTTGAGAAAGAGAATCCAAGGCAAGGGTAGGTTGAAATATAAAATCCCCCAAACAAATGGCAGTTTAAGTTCAAGGTAAGGTCTTGGATACGTTAGCTGAGTGGTTGGTTTCTTTTGATTAGTGGTTGTATTCATAAGATCTAATTTGTTAGGGGAAGAGCTATAGCTTGTAGTTATAAAGAGAGTGGTTCCAAGCTTTCTATGGGAAGTAAGTGGTTGTAGTTTCTAGCTTTGTTACCTAGTTCTATTTGTGAAATATACCACACGGAGGGATTAGATTGTAACTTATGTTGGTTTCTAGGTGTAGGTGTTGAATAATTATTCTTGATAGAGTGATATTTGCCTTTCCTTAGTATTGTTCCTGATGATTTCTAAGGGAGAGCCTCTAACTAATATGATGGTCTATATTACTGGAATAGAGTCTGTTGCCCATCGATGTGCACACCATCAATAGAATTCTGTCGAAAGTTGTTTCCCGAGTAGGAAAGGTGTGGCCTTGGGGGAAATAAAAGTGTTTGGTGCTGTCACTTGATCTTGACTCCTCCGTGTAGGAAAAATCCTAATGAAGCCAAGGGGGTGGACCCTATGAAGAGTTTCTAAGGCTCTTGTGTTTTAAAACATTTTTTGGTGTATGACGAGGCTGGGTGTTTTTTAGGAGTTTTTAAAAGAGATTTACAACAACATACCCAAGTAATTACTTGCAATATAATTAAATATGCACAACCACTTAACAATGAAAATTTTCAAAGTAAAGAATCCATAGCATGATACGAAGGTAGATAAATAAGTGATCCAGATTGCTAATAAGCAAACTAATTATTGAAAAGACCAGTGCCAAATGGAGTGCTTGAGATCGTTTTGCAAGTGTTCTTGGTAAATTTTATTGTAAATTTTAATGGAGAATTTGATTATTAAAAGGGAAGGGGATCTCCCAGATATACCTCTCGGTAATGGAGATATGTACAGATAATACTCTAAGTGGTTCCGTACAAGGACATGTGGGTTATCCGCAGTCTCTAAAGCGGTGTTCAACACTACACCAACCAGGATGTATCCTAATTGTGCTTTCAAGGTCTCGATACAATGGTTTCTGTGTCCCCATGCAGAGTTTTCCCACTTTTGATTATTAGCGATCAACATTGGATTTTTGTTGGTTTTTTTGGGAGAATGTTTTTATTTATGGTTGAAGTGGATTAAAATGTGAGGATTAAAGAATCTGCAATTGCTTCTGGGTATCCCACAACTGGGTAGAGAATACGTAGTGTAGTAAATGTAAATTCCAATTTTAAAAGTTGTGAACAAGAACCATCGAAACAACCCTCCGACAGAGAGCACTCTTGATCCGCCTTATGGTGAGATTCAAGAGATTTATGAAAAAGAAGCAAAAGATACTAAAGTAAAAGAACTAAAACTAAACAACAAACTCTTTGACAGAGAGCACTCTTGATCCACCTTTCAGTGAGATTCAAGATATTTTATGTTCTTTTTTAACAAATTATATAAAAATAGGAAATCTTATCTAAGACAAAAGGAAAAACCACTCCGATAGAGAGTGCTCTTGATCCACTTTTCAGTGATATTCAAGAGACTTTGGGTTCTTTTTAACAATTTATATGAAATAAAAGGTTTAAAAAAAACTTTTAAAAAGATGAAATTAGCCTTTTCTATTCTACTCTAACAGTTTATTATGTAGGTATAAAGAAAACAAATGGACAGATACAGGATTCCCCCAAATGGGGGAAGAGGGTGGTGGGAGCTGTAATCCCACTTGCTCTTTATATTACCTTATTTACAATGTCTCTTTTTGAAGGAACAATTTGTTGTCCTTTGGAATTAGGATAAAAAAAATTACAATTATTTTTAGAAGAATGGGTATAGAAGAAATGGGAGAGAATGAGAGGGGGTTGGAAGGAGCCTTTTTTGATGGTTCAAATCTTTGCATGTGCCTCCAAATATCCTCTTTCTTGAAAGATAAGTATAAAAACCAGCAAACAGAAAACTCAAGAAAAGGTTTGCATGTTAGCTAAAAGTGCATAAAAAATTAAGATATAGTACTTGCAAATGATAGGAAGAATTAACTACTTCAAGTACTAAAGCTAAAAAAGGATATATCTAAGATTTTAATAAAATAAACTTGGAAAGTTTCTTAGATCTATATAACAAGAGATAAAATGATACGCTTTAAATCTTAGATCTACTTGTTATGAAGCAAAAAAGTAACTGGAAAGAAATAGTTTTGAAGTTTTGAGGATGAAGAAGGAAGATCTCAATCCCAAGATTGAACAAATTTGAGAAAGGAGAGAGCCCGTGGAACAAGAAACATTAGATTCATAAAAATATAGTGAAGAAAGATAAGATGCAACCAAGATCCGATCTCTACTTCACGCCTGGTGATCTGCAAAGCTACAAAAACCTTTAAGCAAGCGATTAGATCTAGTATGGTAAATTAAACAAGAACAAAAGCACACAAGTATAACTGACTACGAAATGCAACTCTTAGATCTTATATAACTACACATAAGTAAACAAATTGAACCTTCAAATGCCTACTCTATGGATTAGAATATAATATTCTAAGTTAGATAATGAAACTTGCATAAACAATAATGGAGCTACAAAGATATCGCCTCGATTATAAGCCAAACTTTCACCATGGAAATTATTGCACCAACAAATTGTCTGTTGGAAAGGGGTTGGATATTGGTGACTAGCGCAACATCTAGGATGCTGCGCAAACTCACGAGGCACTGCACAAGGAAAAGATAGCGCGACATGTGGAAAATAGTCCATTTTTTTATGTCATGTTTGTACTCATCAACCATTTCTTCGAAATATTGGTCCTTAGTGGTTAAATTAGTTAGAAGTTGTTAGGAGTTAGCTAGAAGTAGACATTGAATGTAAAGGTGCAAGCCTATATATAGAGTTAGAATTTCAAATGTAATATATACATGGGATATCTATGAACTAAGAAATGTTGTATGTTTGGATCTATTGCGCAGAAGTAATATGACACGACGGATGTTTCTCTGAATTGCTATTGTCTTCCATGTCTATTTTTGTTCTTATATGTTGCGATATCAATGATGTATGTTTTATGGATTTTCTTTATGAAGGAATAATATGATATTGCTGTGATAAATAAGTAAATGATGCGATCTATTTAGATCTGTGATTATACTAGTAGATATGTAATGAATGTTGCAATACCTGATGAATGGCTCTGTTAGATATGATAATTATGTTGCTAAATCATTGATGCCCCGATCGTCCTCCTTACTTCCAAAAACTTGGTTCTGACAGCTCTCCCTCGAACACCTCAGGTGAGACTTCATCCACTCTGTAGGTGTTGTCGAGTAGGGTAAAACCTGTCTTGGCCGGTGCTCATGGAGATCGGATTGGTTGGGCATTGACAGAGCAAGAACCCCTATTGACGAGGATTTTTTGGTAGGTTCTTATTGTCTCTTCAATTGTCAATCAAGCTGATTGTTTGTGAAAAGGGCATACTAAAGATGCACCTTAAGTAGTAAAGCTCTAGTGTGCAGAGGTTGTGAACACTACGATAGAAGGGGGGCGATGAATGGAAAGATAAGGGGTAGATGGGTGTGAGTTTCGATGAGACTGTGAGGGAAACCGAGGAAGAGAGTGGTTGTACAAGAGGAGGAGCAAGGTTTCGAGTAGAGAAGAGGTAGAGGATGGGGGAAAGTCTTGTTGTGATCAAAACGCAAGGCCGTGAAGGAAAACCACACTGGATGAAGTGGCCCTACAACAATGAAGAGGATGAGAAAACCCAGGCTATGCCCAGAGTAGAAGCACGTCAAACCCTGGTAGCAACGTGTCCACACCTCTGTGCACTACTCCACCATCAAGAAAATATATGCACTCTACGTCGACATGTTTGATGTGCCAAGAAACATCCAGTAGTAAAACAACATCTATAGGAAGAAGGTCTAGGATGGTGGGAGATGATATGAAGCTACCTATGTTCCATGGAAACGACACTGATAACTCATAACAGTATTGGTTCTTATGTGAGGCAGTCTAGACTTCAAGACAGATTACCAATGATGATGTAAAGAAAGGGCAGTTAGAGACCACGCTTCAGGGTCGTGCACTCAATTGGTATATTAGATTCATACAGGTCCCGAAAGGGACCACAATGAAGAATTTGGATGAGATTCGGAAGGAATTGCTTGAAGAATTCAAGAAACCAAAATTTGAAGCACAGTACATTACAAAGCTGAAGGAAATCAAACAATTCCCTAATGAGACGGTTTGGGACTTTGACTAGAGGTTTAAGACGTTGATGGCACGAGTCCGCTTTGATATGAGTGACATCCAACACAAGGAATGGTTTATTGTGGCACTGGTACCTCATATCCGACATCCTTTAATGCATCAAAAGATTGTGACACAGAGCGAGGCTTTGGAAATCGCAATGAAGATGGAGGCTTCACATGTTGGAGAAACTACTTTCGGCATGAACCAAATCCAAGAGCAGCTAGAAAACCTAATGCTTCAATTACAGGATATCAAGAAGGCGAAAGATGAACATGACGACTTATGGTACACTTAGTGTCATGTGGATGGACACACCAAAGATACCTGTCCTACTTTCTGGAATTATCTGCTCTCAGGAGCGCCAAACATGCTGAGTTGTGATGGTGTGCCATGGTGTCGCATATGTCAAGTATATGGGAATCGACATGAAGATTGTACCTACATGCACAAAATGGTTATGAATCTAGCAAGCTTATATTGCACTTTCTGTCGCTCAGTTGGCCACGAGGATAAGGAGTGTCGAGCTTACGATCTGCTTCAAGAGCGGACATATGATTTGTATTTTGTGAAAGGTGAATATCTTCGCATGGTGTACAACCGTAGCCACATGTGATACAAACACCACCTGAATTCTAGTATATGTCATCACCATATATGCAATTTATTCTGTCGCAACCACAGACACAAGTTGCACCGCAACCGCAAATTATGCCATGACTGTAGTACACCCAGTTCCCGATGGCTTCGCCACAGCCGTAGTATGTCCAAGAAGCGCACTATGTTCAGCAGCAGTTGAATCCCCCACAACAGCAAATAGCCCAACCCTAGTATCAGCAACAAATAGCTCAACCATAGTATCAGCAGCAAGGAGGATTCCGTGAAGGATTCAGAGGAAGAGGAGGTTTCGACCGAGGAGGAGGACGAGGTCGTGCATCAATCTAGCGTTACAATTGTGGGAAATTTGGGCACTATCAGAGGGATTGTCCCCATTTGCAATGTGTATACTACATGGTGAATGATCATACTATTAAGAATTTCCCTCAGAAGATTGCAAAATGGCAGGTCGAAAGTGTCCCTTTGTTGCAGAATCAAAACCAGCTCCAGGCCCAAAATCAGATACAGAACCAGTAGCAACTGCAGAATCAGGCTCAGCCCCAAATTTTAATACAAAACCAGAATATCAATCAGCCTATGAATCCATCAATTAACCAAAATCCACCTCTGAATCAGCCTCCTCCGTGGAACAAAAATCAAGGGTCGACGGTTGCAACCATTCTAGCAGAGCCACGAACAGAGGATGTTGATGTTGGGATTGTTACTTGAGGAGGCGCAAGGACTGGAGAAGATGGACTGTGACCACAAGTGCGACTGTCTGGAAAGAAGAAAGCATATTTTAATATCGCGACTGAGAGAGATACCTTTTTCGAGGCTCACAGGTCACTTGGAAGAAATCCTGGTAAGATACCTATTTTTGGCATGCCTTCTGCTTTTTATTCTTTGTTAGAAGCTGGACCATCACGGTAGTATGGTACCTTACAACAGTTCTTAGAGAGTTGTTTATCCCTGGAAAGAGATCCTTATGCTCTAGTAAAATATGAATCTGTGTCGATCTAAGAAAGCTAAATGATGCTTTCATGCATGATCTCTTTCCAACACCGTTCACAGATGAGGTTCTTGAGGGAGTGGGTGGTCAAGAAATGTACTCTTTTACCGATGGGTTTTATGGTTATCACCAGATAATATTTGCAAAGGAAGACCGCCACAAAATCACATTTGTCACCAAATGGGGTTGCTTTCAATACACAATGATTCCCTTTGGGTTGAAGAATGCACCTGTGGTATTCTCTCGGGTTGTTGTCGCTACATTTAAATATTTAATTTAGAAATTTATGCAAGTATATATGGATGATTGGACAGTCTACAGGCTGATTAAGGATCACCTGGAAAACCTGCACTTGATGCTGGAAAGGTGTCGACAACACCAGATCACGTTGAATTCAAAGAAGTGCATCTTTTGTGCACCATTTGGGATACTATTGGGTCATATTCTTTGTAAGTAGGGGATTTTTGTTGATATAGAAAACATTGCGCTCATTTTGATCCTGTCGCCACCTACAAATATGAAGATGCTTCACATAAAACTAGGACACATTGGATACTATCGCAAGTTTATCCGTGGTTATGCTACGATTACTGCCCCATGGAGAAACTATTAAAGAAGGATGTCGTATTCGTATGGATCCAGGATTGTCAAAGAAGCTTCGACACATTGAAGGCCAAGATGGCTTCAACACCCATACTTGTGTTCCCTGATTGGAATAAGGAGTTCCATGTCCATGTCGATGCTTTGTCCGGTTCACTGGTAATTGTACTCGCGCAACCAGGAGAAGGAGATATGGATCATCTAATTGCCTTTGCTAGCAGAAAGATATCCTTTACTGAAAAGAATTACACGACCATAGAAGGAGATTGGTTGGCGATGGTATATGCGTTGCAGAAGTTCAGGCATTATCTCTTGGGAGGTCACTTCAAAATGTTCACTGACCATTCAGCTTTGAAATATCTGGTCAATAATCCTATGTTGGGGGGGAAGATATGTCGTTGGCTACTTCTCTTTCAGGAGTTTGATTTTGAAATAATCAGGAAGCCAGGATGCTTGAGTGATGATCTTGATCATCTATCCTGCATTGAAATAGGTGAATATCCCACAAATATTGATGATGGATTGTCTAATGCACAGTTATTTTGAATTAATATCGTAGATGACCAGTATGCTTCGATCATTCAGTTCTTCGCGACCAAAGTTGCACCGAAGGACTTGTCAACTAGTCAAAAGAAGCAATTGGTAGTGAAGGCTTCGGATTTTTAGTTAATTGTTTGGAATTTATACAAAATTGGACCTGATGAGATCCTGCGACAGTGTGTTCTACCTCATGAACAAAGGCAAATTCTGGCAGAAGCACATACAGGAGTTGTGGGTGGAAATTATGGAAGACAGGAGACTGTGTGAAAGATACTGTGCATCAGGCTATGGTGGCCTACTTTGCATAATGACGCTACAAATTATGTACGAAACTGCGACGTCTATCAACATGTCGGGAAGCCATCATGACGGGACGAAATATTGCTTGTACCATAGGTAATTTTACAACCTTTTGATAAATGGGTTGTAGAATTTGTGGGTCCCATAAACCGACCAAGAAGAGAACGGGTGCATGGTACATAATCACTGCCATTGACTATTTGACAAGGTGGGCGGAGGCCACACCAGTTGTGGGTTTCTTGCAACAACAGCAAAGTTCATATTTGAAAACATTGTGACAAAGTTTGGATGCCCTAGGATATTGATGAGCGACCAGGGAAGTCACTTTATCAACTGCACAGTAAAATCACTGATAGAGGAATTGCAGGTGCAACATAAGAGGAGTACCCCATATCACCCACAAGCAAATGGCACCATAGGATCCTTCAACAAAATCTTGGAAACCGCACTGACAAAGGTATGCAATACTAATCGTGATGACTGGGATTTAAAGATTCCTGCAATTCTGTGGGAATATCACACCACTTGCAAGAGGATGATGGGGAAAACGTTGTTCAAATTAGTATATAGGAAAGAGGTATTCATGCCTATGGAGTACATTGTTCCTAGTCTGTGCATTGTAGTAGCAACTGGCATGGCCGATGAAGCAGCACTTAAGGAGCGAGCAACACAGATAGTCCAACTGAAAGAGGACCGCTTCATCATGGGTTTCCAGTAGCATGTCGAGAAGGATCGACAGAAGGCATGGCATGATTGCCACATTAAAAAAAATAAATTTCCCAAGGATATTTGGTGTTGTTATATGACAGCAAGTTCATGAAGCATCCAGGTAAGTTACATATGCATTGGTTAGGCCCATATCTTGTTCGTTCCATTACTTCTAGGGGTGCAGTTCAATTGTAGCATTTAGATAGA
The DNA here is from genome assembly GCA_001517045.1 of Pseudotsuga menziesii. Lineage (NCBI taxonomy): Eukaryota > Viridiplantae > Streptophyta > Pinopsida > Pinales > Pinaceae > Pseudotsuga > Pseudotsuga menziesii. Next base: position 85,249 of record LPNX010373644.1, read on the forward strand.
GTGGTGTTGCCGAAACTAGTGAATGGTAGCTGCTTGAGTCCCTATAGGAAAGGGCCAAAAAAAAAGAGATAGGATAGGTAGAGAGCAGAAGGGCGCACCAGGAGGAAGTGGTCACACAAGTGTAGTAGTCAATGGCAGAGACCACGATAGCCACAGGGCTGCGATTGGGTCAAATCAGCAATATAAATACACATTTAAGTTATAGGACAAGATCAGAGTCGCGAAATGTCTGAGACGCTAAAAAAAAAGAGAGAAGTGAGATATAGGTAGCAAGAGGAATGGCGAGCCCTCTAGTTGGGGCCATATTAGGTTAGAGGGTATTTGATTCAATAGTCAATAGCCAATTAGCCACGGAAAACAATTCGTTAGAACAAGGTTATGCAGCAAGCAAAGGTTGCACGTCAGCAGGAGGCTGCGCTAAGGGAAGAGGGTTGTGACAAGGTGGTCCGTCGAAACAAGGTTGTGCGACAAGAAAAGGTTTTGCATCAGCAGGATGCTGCACTAAGGGAAGAGGGCCATGACAAGGTGGTCCACTGGAACAAGGTTGTATGACAAGAAAAGGTTACCCGTCAGCAGGAGGTTGCGCTAAGAGGATAGGGCCATGACATATAAAAGGGTTGGGTTTGAGCGACAAGAGGTTGTCATAGATAGAAAGAGTAGCTTGCATTGTATAGGAAACTCCATGATGATGACCAGACATCACATCAATAATCAATAACAGTTGTCAAATAGGGAAATGACATCTCAGTTGACATCATAGTTAATAATAGCGTATCCGAACGACAGGGTGGCAAAATCAATGGCGTATTAAGCACACACATGAATGATTCAGTCATAATGATGCACCCAAGTGAGTCATGATGGAATCTAAGCCAAATTTGGTATTATAAGCTAAGGACTAGTAGCCAAATGAACCCCATTGGGAAGTGTTGTACTGAGCAAAGTTGCAGAAGAGTTGGGTTGGGTCGTTGAAGGAAGCTCTGTTGTGTAAGACAACAGTTGTTGAAGGGGACATGTAGGCTTCCCTTGATATGGGGCAGCCTATGAGTAAGAATGTTGTCTTAGCATAAATTGATGAACAAGTCATGAGTATGCGGGTTAGTTTGGCTAAGATAGAAGTCTTTGGCGAAGTCATCCTTGGCTCTCCCAGTCAGTCTGAGGTGCCAACTAAGACACCCATGAGGAATCCGGGTGGGATCAAAGTTCTTGCTCCACTTGACTAAGTATGCAGGAACAAGGAACTGAGTCAACTTCAAGAAACATGAGATGAGTGTGAAAGGACCAAGTGGACAGAGGTAGGCTGAGCCTAAATGCAATGAAGGACCAAGTGGATAGATGCAGGGCTTCATATTTGGCCACCATACACTTCTCGAAGGGTGACAGCGAATGGAGAATTATGTAGTATTCACAGAAGCCGGAACACAATGGCATTGCAGGTTACACAAGTCCAGAAGTTTGCTAAGGTTCGTTGCAGTTATGCCCAACTGCGAGTCGACATATCTAGAAACAGTTGCACACTGATGCATATGTGATGATTTCTGCTCTTCAGGATCACGGATGACACCATGGTTAGGTGAGGTGGCTCGAGGACGAGCCACAAGACTATGTTGGGGGCCTGTTGGCAAGGGGTTGGAGATAGGTGAGTCGCGCAACATCTAGGATGCTGTGCAAACTCACGAGGCACTGAGCAAGGAAAAGATAGCACGATAGTCAAAAAATAGTCCATTTTTTATGTCATGTTTGTACCCATTGACCATTTCTTCAGAATATTGGTCCTTAGTGGTTAAATTAGTTAGAAGTTGTTAGGAGTTACTTAGAAGTGGACATTGAATGTAAAGATGCAAGCCTATATATAGATTTAGAATTGAAAATGTAAGATATACATGGGATATCTACGAACTGAGAAATACTGTATGTTTGGATCTATTGCGCAAAAGTAATATGACATGAGGGATGTTTCTCTGAATTGCTATTGTCCTCCATGTCTCTTTATGTTCTTATATGCTATGATATAAATGATGGATGTTTTATGGATCTTCTTTATGAAGGAATGTTGCAATACCTGATGAATGGATCTGTTAGATCTGATAATTATGCTACTAAATTGTTGATGCCCTGATCCTCCTCCTTAATGCTAGAAAATTGGTTCCAATAGCTCTCCCTTGAACACCTCGAGTGAGACTTCATCCGCTCTGCGGGTATTGCCGGGCAGGGTAAAACCTGTCTAGGTCAGTTCTCAGGGATATCGCGTTGGTTGGGCGTCGACAGAGTGAGAAACCCTGTTGATGAGGCTTTGTTGGTGGGTTTTGGCCAACATTGTCCTCCAAAGACTCAACTTTATTCATTAGAAAGATAAACAATTACAATCATACGAGTAGAGACCCCTTGCTTCAATTATCCAAACTAAAAAGGGAGAAGAAACCTCTTATGTATACACAAACAGAAGAGATACAATAAACCCTGGCGAATTGCATGAAGGAGGGGCCAAGAGGGTGCAACCACCAATAAACTAGAGCATAACTTATTTGATCTGAAGAGAACTCGACTCTGAAAGATGTGATTGAGGTGAGGTGGCCTCCACTTAGGCAAGGTTCCCACCCTTTCACATTGGTTTCATCACCCACCCAATAAAAACGTGCCAACAAGAGAATTCACCCAAGTTAGCTAAGGAAGACGCAAATCCCAAGGATCGGTCATCTGTAGTGCTCCGATTTTGACTCAGATCAGGTGGGTGGTGATTGGAATCTTCCCAGATTCTCTTTTCCATGTCATTTAGCTTTTTACTTTATTCCATTTGGATTATTTTGGAGAGTTTTTTTATTTATCTCCATTTTATATTTCTCTGATTATTTTAATTAAATATTCCTCATTTATTAATTTTGAGAAAATATCTAATTAAGTGCAAAATAATCATTAGAAACTTAGGATAAGTGTGTCTAGGGGTTAAATGGCGACTTGGCTTAGAAAACAAGCTCCCATTTTCCAAAATCCACCCCCAAACCACTTAATTATTACATTTTGAAAATTTTCAATTAAACCATAGGAAAAATGGCTTAATTAATTGAAATATTTAATTATTTAAAAAAAATAAAAAATAAAAACTCAACGACGTTCGCTAAAAAAAATTTCAGACAATGTTTTAACACACCTGGACCCATGAAATGACCATAGGACATACCAATAGTATCTATTAGGTTCATATTTCACAGTTGGACTCTAATAACCTCCCAAGGCCTAACCACCAAATTCAGGCATTCCAGCTTTGGAGGTTGCAGGAGAAAAATTCATCGATTATTACTCAGCTAAAAGAAAAGCATAATGGATAAGGGAAAAAACTTCTTGGAATACCTTACTTGACTATCAAGTCTTAGGGAACCAAGCCACTCAAGAAACCCCCTACTAGCACACTTTAGTACAAACCCCATGGGGTATGGTCATTTTGAAAAAATAAATAAAACGCAAGCCAAAACAAGCTAAGTTTGGAACAAACTGAACCTTTGAACTCTAGAAACAACCATGCATCATGTTCAATAACTAGCGGCTCAATAGAAGTTCAACTATTGTACAAAATAGTTGGTAACAGAGTCCAAGTGAGGAATTAAATAATGGGATAGGCGATGAGAAGGGATATATTAACTTATATAGATAGAGGTGGAGTTATGGCAAGAATGAGTAAAAAAGAGATGACTTATATATTTAATTTATTTATAGGACCTACAATCACGCTTTCAAAACCCGCATCATCTATTAAACAACCATTCTAAGCTACATCTCCTTCTAATCCATTTCCATCTTATGCCTTTAAAGTAAGGGGTGTCTTTTTTATCTTGCTGGCATGATAGCAAATTCTCTCAGTTTCGTGTTGCCCTTGTAATGGTTCCTCATGTTGATGCCATTCCCGCAATGGTGCCTCCACCTCCCCTAGCGGATAATGATCCTCTTTAAGTATGACATAAGCAATTTTTTCAGGAAGAGGACATCCTTTTTGAACCACCATCAACAAAGAAGGGTCCAATACATTGTCTAATGGTGTCTTCAAGGGAGAATCTAGTTTTGAGCAAGTAAAACTGTGAAACTGTGGGAGGAAATCGGTAGATATCTACCAAGACTTTCCTAACACTAAAGGTCATGGGAAAGAACCTAGTGATGGAAAAATGGTGTCCCGAAGAGGAGGTGGGGAGTGGGCACCACATTTGATTGTTGTTCTTCATGTTCTAGGTCAACTTCATCCTGTGTAGCCTTCATTTTACTTTGCTTTGATCCGTGCATGGATTCTTGAGATTGGACGCTTTCTTGATGAGTATCTTCCTGCAACATATCTCTAACCTGCTCCCAAGTATATAGATTGGCAACCCTCTATAATTCCTTATTGGATTCATGATGATACATGGAAGATTTATTCTCCTACCTCTTCTTGGAAATTTTGTGGTGTGGGTAATAGTCCCATTTCTGTCCTTTCAAAAAATTAAGTTGGGCTAGCATAACTTCCACAATACCTAGGGCAGCTCTATATTTTACTAAGAAAGACCCCACTTATTTAGGTAACTTGAAAGTGGTGGGATGTCTATTCTTAGAAAAATGAAACTGATATTTAATGAATGTTTGCCTGATATACTAAGGAGAATACCCTTAGAGTTAGAAAAACCGGTAGCATGTATGGTTCCTCTTAAAAACCATAAACTCTAGGGATGGTTTGTGTTTCAAAGAGGTACAATTCCCCCACTCTGGTATCAAGACTTGACTGAAGTAGTGCTTTAAAATCAGGGAACACCCTTAGGGGGATCATCATGCAATAGAAAATAGATAACCTTAATGAACCTGCCTACATAATGGCTGAAACCCTGATTGTCAAAATTATTTATTACTATTGCAGTCAACTCATACACTGGCCACACTGCACTTGTGTTGTCTATAGTGTGAATTTACGGGTCTTTAAAATAAGAAAAGTATGGTAAATATGACCTATATAAGATGTGATTGATACCTAAAATACTTAGTGACTTATAATTTGTGAGTTGGATATGAATTATATCATGAAAGAATTGATAATAGTTTGATTTGGGGCCCATTATTTTAGTAGGAGGAATCAAGGAAGCCATGAGTCCCAACAAAGTCTCACCTATGGCTTGGTCACCATAATACCCTAACAGTTTACACATTAGAGCAATGGATATTTTATACATTTAAGGGAAAATAGAGGTCTTGTATGGTGATGGACCAAAGGGAAAGGGAGTATTCAGAGCTAGATAGTTGTTAAATACTTGGTCTTTATCTGTCTAATTTGGAGCTTGGTAATTAGGAGCAAGAGCATCTTCATCTAAGGCTTGTAGGTCAGGGTGTTCAAGGATTAACAACATCTCAGCTATGGATTGTATATTTATGGAGAAAATGGTTCTAGATCCATCTGTTGACATTATAACCTTATTGTCTATTGAATAATCATTTGCACACCATTCTATTAATTCAGGAAAATTAGAGGCTTGAGGAACAACAACACGAGCTAGGTTAAACTACCAGAGGTTAATATAATCATGGGCATTTCAGTTGTTCTATTGGGATTCTTTAATAATTTTTTACAAGTCAGGGAAAGATAGAACAAGATAAAAAACCTCGCATTCTCTAGAAATGAGCTCATCATTGGGATTGGCCTTTTTGAGGGTTTGAGAGGAGCTAGGGTTCGTTGTAGTGGCTAAATCACATGACAAATAGAACGGTTTAAAAGATGCAGGGGTGAGAAGGACACATGGTTACCATTTTGTTTGCAGGCTGGAGGTCCTAGGTGGTGTGCTGGTACTTTTACTTTAACGACGCTGTGTAGCGGGGCTCTCCTGTATTAGCAACTTAAAAGTACCGCTTTTTCCCCGTAAACGTCCCTTATAGTTTTCATTTTGAAATCGCCCTGTGTAAGCCTACGTGCCTCGAAATGATTATGTATAACCGTGTCTAGAGTCCATTATCCTAGTGAGTAAATAAGTAAGTTTACTCATACTAGCTATATAATTCCATGGCATGGTATGATTTATCTGGATACTACTTAAAGAGAACCAAGGCACTCTATGGGTATACAATGTATAATTTATGTAAGGCAGTAGTTTCAAGTTTTTTACCATCATGATGTGAAACTAGTATTTATCCGTGCCTAACTCTATTAAAAGTCATACATACCAAGGATCCATAACTTGTGTAGCGTTAACACATTCTCAAGGTAGTAATGGACTAACAGGGCACCATAAGAGTCATAGGGAATGAGGTAAATTAAGTTCGATAAAGTCTAAGAGAAAAAAAACATAGGTGAACATAAATAGGATAGCACTACGAGCACTATATACACTAGCCTAATTAAATCCCTTTCTAATAAATCACACTAAGTAATACTAGCTAGATTATATGTGATTGTGCTTCCATGTATAATACTATAATTATGCTCTTAGTATCGTAATAGTCCAAGATAATGCATTAATTGGTTCAAGAAGTAATATGGTAACAATGATTGGGTAACTAGATATATGCCTTGGTTAATACCATAGCGTTTTGTTCTATGACTAGGTTTCACTATACTAAGCTAGTATGTATTGGTAAGCGAGTTTATCATTAGTAGTAAATATATGCCCCCTATACTTTACTAGTAATAGTAAGGAGCATAGTAGAGGTATAATAGAAACCACACTACATGTGAGTCAGATACCATGAGTTAAAGATTATGTACAACGATCATTATATACAAGTAACTATGACTCAAAAATCCATAGGATTAATTATGGACGGAGTATTTAGATTACCGATATGCAAGTTAACTACAGTCACAGCTAAGTATATAAATAAATCCTTGAGTATAAATCCAGTAGGTTAATGCAATGGCTGCAGTAAATCCATATTATTGGTAGAAATCATAAATTTGATCATTGCTTACGAAGCCAACGGTAGAAATAAAGTATTTTAACCTAGCCACGGAATCTTATCTAGGATTAGAATAGAAACAAAACACTATGTAGTAAATTATAATTTAGTGTGTCATAGCACTGTTATAGAAAAAGAAAGAGATTACTAGTAGGACAGGGTAATTAGACTCGTTAGTGTATTCCTTAGTCCTATTATGATCTATGCACGCGTAGAGATTAGTGTGCTCTTGCATATATTTATGGTCTGAGTCTCGTAATTATACTAGAAAGGAATATTATTTATACCTATAATTGATAGATTTAGATTAAATAGATATGGTACTCTAGGCCTGGAGTCAATATCTTAGGGTTTTGTAGCAATGTAGATGATGCTTACTATAACACCTGGTTGGGTTGAGAATCGACTGAGCCCATTTTTGTATAATAACATATATAATGCAAGCTTAAAAACAAATAACCCATCTGCCAGGCAAGAAAGGCGGTATTCAACATTCTTTGCTTTCGTATCTATCATATCACAATCTTTTTTTTTAACCATGGGAACAGCTACCTCCCAAGAGTATATCCAACAGCATGCAAGCCAGATATACCAATAACTTGTGACTTAGCATCTCAAAGCCCATTGAGGTGAGCCTTTATCCCAATGGTGTCCTACCCTTCAAACCTTGTCACAACAAACCAATGAGCAACCCTAACCCTACTCCGCCAGTTTTGTCATATCACAATCTCACGCTCCAATACTAAAGAAAGCAAAGGTTAGTTTGTATATATAAATATTCATGTAGTAAACCTAAAGATAGTCAAGGTCTTTTTCCTCGTAAGCACAAACGAATAGGATAGCTCAGAAAGGCGCAATTAAATAGAATATAATGCAAGTCCAGAAGTACACCAAATGAAACCTACTATAATAAAATGGAGCTGTCTAACTAGGGACGATTTGGATTTTCAGGCTTCTTTTCAGGGGGCTATTTGGATTTTCAGGCTTATTTTCAGCCGGAATCCTATGAATTTAGCTTACAAAATTTTGTATTTTTTATTGTTTGTTGAGTGATTTTAAGTGCAAAAATGAAATCACTTAACACCAAAACCCCAAACACCCACACTTTGTAACATCTAGCAATGTTTCTACACATTTTGGAAATTCCGTGAAGATTCATAACCAAAAATAGATAAAAAACAGCCAAAATAAAAGGTAAATAGTCCCCTCATTAGACAACTGATAATAAAATTAACCGCATAATATAGATAATAAAAATATATCAATTACATATAGAATCAATGTCTATCCCATATACAATATCTATCCAAGAAACAATATTAACATCGGCCCGAAGGGAGAGTATTCTTCTCACAATCTGCCTGAGGAACCCCTTACTATGACCAGTAAATTAATAATAATAATTAAATGTGTTAGGTTAAAACGAGCATCATTAAATATAATAATGAGCGAGAAATAAACATTATCACAAGCAACCACATATAGACACACAATATACCCTAGAAACCCCATGCGGGGAAAACCAGCACCAATGAAGATCTTCATTACATGGCCAAAACCGGCCATCTGGGCCAAGCGAGCTAGTCACCGCTCACCTCCAGGCCTCTTTACAATGGAGCCTCCTCAAGCTTATAAAGGCTTAATCACATGCAATACCATGGGACAATACCATGGGCTACAACAAACCATGTGCCCAAACCATGTGCTAGACCTAACCACCTTTGACTCAATCCCGAGTCAAGGTTAACCCTAACAACCCCCCTTTTAAACTTGACTTGGAGTAATCACTAACCCCCCCTCAAATTTTTACCGAGGAATCTCACATACACCCCCTATCACCTAGGTCTATCTCCCGACTTTATCGATGAGTTACCAGGGGTATGCATGCCTTACCAGGTCTTACAGCCATATACCCATTTACATGCAAACCGCTCCGTTACATTTTTTTTTCATGTGCCTTCATGGTGACTACACCATCACCATCCATTGCTTCATCCTCTCGCTTTCCATGCTCGCTTCCTTGCTCGTATTTTTCCATGCTCCCTTTGTACCTACATCCAAACTCTATCATTGATTTCCATATAAAGAAAAAACCATCTACCGGATTACATGGGTCATCGGCCGCTGTAACCGCCAGTTCTCTAGGAATTCTCTTCACATACATGGCTCATCAATCTTGGTCCCAAAACCGAGATTAAACCATCTCACATTTCTCCCGCAATCGAAGACTCAACCTCTCCGATCCACATCAAGCTAGGCTATGAGTACACCTGCCACCCTCGTACCTACCTAGTGGTTCATTCCACACTTGATGCAACATCCCTTCTTTGCGCATAAGAGGGATACCTTGTGCTTTTAGCATCCAGAGAAATCCAAACTTGCCTACGGCTAAGTTTCACATGGACCAAAAAATTACTGCTAGGGTGTCGAGTACCACCGAACATGCACCCCACAATTTGATTCAACATAGAAAAACCAACGAGCATAACCAAGCCAAACCATGGCTCTGATACCAATTGTTAGGTTAAAACTAGAAACATTAACATAATAATGAGCAAGAAATAAACATTATCACTAGCAACCACTTATAGACACACAATATACCCTAGAAACCCCATGCGGGGAAAACCAGCACCAATGAAGATCTTCATTACATGGCCAAAACTGGCCATCCGAGCCAAGCGAGCTAGCCACTGCTCACCTCCAGGCCTCTATACAATGGATCCTCCTCAAGCCTTATAAAGGCTTAATCACATGCAATACCATGGGACAATACCATGGGCTACAACAAACCATGTGCCCAAACCATGTGCAAGACTTAAACCACCTTTGACTCAATCTCGAGTCAAGGTTGACCCTAACAATCCCCCCTTTAAACTTGACATGGAGTAATCACCAACTCCCCTCAAATATTTAGAGAGGAATCTCACATACACCCCCCTATCACCTAGGTCTATCTCCCGACTTTACTGGTGAGTTACCAGGGGTATGCATGCCTTACCAGGTCTTACAGCCATATGCCCATTTACATGCAAACCGCTCCATTACATTTTTTTTTCATGTGCCTTCATGGTAACTACACCATCACCATCCATTGCTTCATCCTCTCGCTTTCCATGCTCGCTTCCTTGCTCGTCTTTTGCCATGTTCCCTTTGTACCTACATCCAAACTCTGTCATTGATGTCCATATAAAGAAAAATTCATCTACCGGATTACATGGGTCATCAGTCGTTGTAACCGCCAGTTCTCTAGGAATTCTCTTCACATACATGGCTCATCAATCTTGGTCCCAAAACTGAGATTAAACCATCTCACATTTCTCTCGCAATCGAAGACTCAACCTCTTCGATCCACATCAAGCTAGGCTACGAGTACACCTGCAACCCTCGTACCTACCTAGTGGTTCATTCCACACTTGATGCAACATCCCTTATTTGCGCGTAAGATGGATACCTTGTGCTTTTAGCATCCAAAGAAATCCAAACTTGCCTACGGCTAAGTTTCACATGGACCAAAAAATTACTGCTAGGGTGTCGAGTACCACCGAACATGCACCCCATAATTTGATTCAACATAGAAACACCAACGAGCATAACCAAGACAAACCATGGCTCTGATACCAGTTTTTAGGTTAAAATGAGCATCATTAAATATAATAATGAGCGAGAAATAAATATTATCACAAGCAACCACATATAGGCACACAATATACCCTGGAAACCCCATGTGGGGAAAACCAGCACCAATGAAGATCTTCATTACATGGCCAAAACTGGCCATCCGGGCCAAGCGCGCTAGTCACCGCTCACCTCCAAGCCTCTTTACAATGGAGCCTCCTCAAGCTTATAAAGGCTTAATTACATGCAATACCATGGGACAATACCATGGGCTACAACAAACCATGTGCCCAAACCATGTGCTAGACCTAACACCCTTTGACTCAATCCCGAGTCAAGGTTAACCCTAACAAAATGAAGGTGTGAAGCGCTTGTCCTTCCGAGGGAAAGGGGTTAATAATAATAATAAAATGAGTATTAATGGAGGGTGGCTAAATCCCCAACCAAGCGGCTCGAACCAAGTGTGACTCAACTCAAAAAAAGGAATAGGGAGAGGGGCAGAGACCAATCTGAAGGAGAGATACCAGCGAAGGACATGACCCAAACAATATACATGCTTATGTTGTAAATCCTCCTATATTTATCATTCTTCCATTTCCCCTTGGTGTATACTTCACTTTTTATTATTTTACTTTTTCCATTCAATATAATCTTATAAATTGAGTCTACATTACCATCGCACTTCACCATAATAAAAATGCATTTCTCCCTCTATTGCACTATCGCAGTTTGCCTAGTTTCCAGCAATAAATTTATTTTTCTTAGCAAGGGACACATATTTTGTGTACACCAACTAAATATAAGTAAACTCCCCCTTACAATGCAACAGCTACCCTGAACATTCATGGACTCAACCTTCTGAAGCGGCTACGTGCTTACTTCTCTTTTTGGAAAGCATACATAAGCATCAACATTCGTGTCGTCCTAGGCCATAGGTACCCCCTGGATTCTAGGTCCTTACTTATTGGCAAATTAATTTTACACAACCATTGCAATTCACAGAAATAAGCACGCATTCCCCCCCCCTCCTCCCCGCCAACAGACGAATGAAAAAAAAGGCTTCATGTTTATGCTTTGCCCCAAAGTTTGATGGTAACCCTAGAGAAGACCCCTCTACACATGTTATGACATTTCACCTATAGTGTTCCCAAACTCCTTATTGGATCATAGTATACACTTTATACTTTTACAGAGAACCTTGATAGAAGTGTCACCAAATGGTACATTGAGTTACCAAGAACTTTGTACAATGACTTTGCTTTCTTGGCCATGGCAATTTTTATACACTTCCAACTTCCCATTCATTATTAGAATGGAACTAATATTTTGACGACATCATGTTAAAACACTACCACACATATCTCTGATCATATTCATTAATGGATGCAGCAGTGTCGACTGATTCAAGTTGAGATTCCAGATCAACTACTAGCCAATTGGTTTGTGAAATTATTACTTCCACCCATTGCCAAAGATGTTTCTTTTCAGGGGCAGTTACTAAGGAGTAGGTAATCCTACATGCCTAGCACTTAGATCTAAATTACTCTCAGTCTGGAACCTTTTATTATATAATTCCTCATGCTCCAAGGCTATTAATAGATCCACTAAATCCCAACCTGAGACCACATGCTAATGATGTTATTGGTTCCATATCCAATGTTTTGGTTGGCCAGTTAAGTGGAAAAATGAGTCAAATTACTATATTGGAAAGCCTACAAACTATTGTGATAATGACCCAAAATGTTGTGATGGGAGGTGCTAAGGATAAGAAGAAGGTAAATTTTCCTTGCAAGATTTGTGGGGAAGACCATATAACTCACCAGTGTCTTAGGATGCATGAGATTTATAACTTTTGGACCCAATAGGGAACTACACAACAACCTCCTGTACTGATAATTACATTCCCTACTCAGCAGTAGAAACAAATGGTTATATAAAATCATGCACCCCCACAAGGGGACACAACAAGTAACCCCCAACAAGGGGGCATATCATTGAGTGCCAACATTTACATGTGTGATCATATAGTCAATTTATAAACTAGGGTTCATAATTACGATAATATTGAGAAAGTGGTCCTTCATATAAGGACCTGTCATCTTCATCGCAACCTCATGGACCTCTACAGATATAGAATCCATAATTTTATACAATGCTTGGCCCACCCACAAGTGTTTTCTTCATACGTAAAAACGTAATCCTAATGCATGGGTTGCCCATAATTATAGCATTGTGGAAGACTTAGCCCTGGACCCTTGTGCCATGTCGGCCCTTTAAGTTTTCCAAAGATGCTTGATGCAACGAAAGGCGTTGTTGACTGCCAAAGGTGGGCTCTATGCCTCAAACTCTTTCTTAATTACTTTTTATACTGACCAAAGTCAAACTAGGCTTCCCCACCAGATTACTTTTCAAATAGAAAGTAGTCTTGAGTGGAAAAATCCCTTTAGAACTATTGTTGATGAAGGGGATTCCACTTGTATTATTTATTTGTCATGTTGGAGAGCTATCGGTTATCTAGAACTTGTCCAGTCCAACACCATGTTGAAGGAATTTTATGGACACACGTTTAAGCCTCATGGAATCATTGTATCCTTTACTATAGGGAGTTAGGTGGATAAACTGTATCGATTGAGGTTTAGGTAGTTTACACCCCACTAGATGACAATCTTTTTCTTGGGAACAGTTGGTTCTACACAATGATTTTTGTATTATTTTCAATCTTTAGGGTACTCTGCTTTCCTCATTAAGGTAAGGTGGTGACTATTGATCAATTAGCATACTACACACCCAATTATAGGACTAACAATGGTAAAAACATTCCATTCATCATTGGTTCCTTGACTAATTATGATAGTGTTGGTGTGTGGATGTTCAAGGATTCATATTTATGGATATATTTACCCTACCCCCGCCACTCTCTACACCAAATATGGCTCCTACTTGTATGATCTCTTTAGGTGCCATTGGATTCTAAGGGTCCTCTGATCCTTAGGTGGTTCCTAATCCTTCAGAAGTATAGTCATTTGGATCCTATATGCCACCTAGTGTGGTTGATATTTCCTACTAGGTGATCTAGTCAACTTCTACTAACCCTTAATTAGGAGCTCTAGTAGCATGTGGAGTTTTATTAGTATTCATCGTTGGACGGTTCACTTTCCAAGTTCCCATGATTTCATAAATACTAAGTTGTCATCCGTCGGATGAGGCCAAACTATAAGTAATGTCTATGGTTGATCAACTGTGGGAGGACTTGCATCATTGATCATCATTTAATCCTGAAAAAGAACAATTGGATGGAGGTTTACATAAGATGTTTTGATCCCAGACAGGGGGCATTATCTAGGGCATTTAATGAAATGCCTAGTCTTGATTAGATTGTGTATCAGATTATTTTTTAGAACTTGCCACAAAATTATCCACTTGAATCCATGCCAAAGATGAATTTAGTGTACCTTTCCCATGTCTTGATGGTCATCATCAACGAGCTACAATAGCTTGTGAGACTACTTAGAGTGTTTTTCCTCTAGTTGTTCCTAGTAGTGACCCGATTCTTGTTCATGATTGGAATCTTAATATGTTAGGAATGTGGAAATTCAAACCTATGTGGTGTGGCCCCGACATGGTGTTCCATATGTTGTCGAAGGGGGCTCATGAGTTCATTGATTATAGGAACCCTTGGCCCAAGCCTCTCAATGGGCTCTACCTTAAAAAGTATTATGCATATTCCATCAGGTGCGTAATGCTTTGTACCATATTTTATTTTAAGGTGTTTTCTTTCAAGATTTATGGAGCACAAGTTTTTATCGAAGGTTTATAATAGTGGCATTGTATGCTAAATCATAATTACATATCTAATTTATAGTTTCTATTATTGGGCATTGCTACTTGCACACCTGCAATGCATTTTCAATACGCCATCCCTGGTGCAACATTTCTGATGTAACACTCCTAATACATCACCTCTGATATATTTTTTTTCCCTCTATGTATATTATCATTTGTTCCTTCCACAACATTTCCCCGAAACTCTGCTTCCAATGAAGCATTGTCGATACCGCACTCTCGATGCAACATTTACAATATAACACTCTCGATACATCGCCTTTGATATATCTGTTTTCCCTGTATTGAGTTTTTCGTTTGTGTATTTTGCAACATTTTCTTGAAACTCCTCTTTTGATGAAGCATTGTTGATACTATGCTCTCGATCCATCATTTAGACCGTTGTAATTGCCTTTGAAAACTCATCAGACGGCTCAGATTTCCCCGCGTTAAACCCACATATGGATTATCTCCATTTTTTGTCGTCCCTTTTAGCTAGAGGTAGATTGTATTCCTATATATCTTCAGGCTTTCGGAATATGTGTGGCTGGATGGTTGAATCTCTTTTGTGTTCCTTATGCATGTTTGCTTGTGCGAATGGCTGAGATGAAGCGAGAGATGATCAACAACAATGTTCATTCCGAAGTCTTACTACTTCATTCCTGTGAGAGGAATTCTTGAACAATTGATGGATTCACAGGTTGAGTAACAACAGATGATTTCAATAATCTTACTTTTGGGTAGTCAGACCCCTCAAACCTTTCATATCTATTTAACTGAGGGAAAATTGATCCCAAATATGATACTGGTTTCCCCCTCTATTTGGGATATAGAGCAACTTGGTTGCACCCTTTTACATTATTTATGTATGTGGTTGATCCAGGAAGATATTGGTGGCCACCCACCTATTTCACTTGGACCCCCACCATTGTTTCTTTCAGTTTTCTAGTTTCCTTAATTGTAGCACAATTTACTATTTTTGGCAATTTTCGGGTCCTAAACTTTCGGAGCCGTTTTGAGGCCCTAAACGACGTTTTTTTTGGCATCGAATGATCGAACAAATATGAGCCCATTTTAGACTTGTTATTTTCCATATAAGGATGTAGTCCTTAAATAGATCTTTCTAACGATGTATCATGCGTGTCAAACAAAGGTAGTAAGCTAAAGTTACGACCCCAAGAAATCGATGTACCAAGTTACCCAACAGGGCCCACATTCTGGCATTTCACCTCCTAGGTTTAGGTTTTTGGATGTGTAGGGTTTCCATTGTTTCTCAAAAATATATAGGCCTTCGAGCCTCATTGTAACACATATTTCAGAGGCATGTAGCCACCACATTTCTTCTCAGAGATAAGCTACCAACACTCTAGCTAGTTTATTTCCATTCTGTATATAAACAAGTTTCAGTTATTGATTAATGAAATGAAGTGTTATTTTTGCTGCATATTTGTTTCTTTGGTTATTTGTGTATTCTGTTGTGTTCCTACATAAATCCAGATCAGTGGTATCAGAGCAATCTGCTCTTTCTCGATCCTTCTTTGCATGTCCCCAACAAGGGCGGGGTACAAAGAGTTAGGGCTCGATCTGGTCGAACCTTTGCAAGATCAGCCTCGCAAATCCCAATGGCCACCCATGGGGGACGAAAAGAAAGATGAGGTCATAGAATATCCTATTAAAATTTTTCTTGAGGAGGCCCTTGAAAAACAAAGGAACGTGATGATGGATAACTTCGCCCATATCCTTCAACGACTTCCCACTAGCGGCACATCTGCATCTAGCAGCCACTCTGGAGACGCAACCCATTTTAAGGTACAAGTAAACTTTGACATTCATATATTTGATGGAAAAATAGATGCAGACGTCATAGATAGATGGTTGAATCTATTAGAAGGATATTTCTCGGTTCATGACTTTTCTGACCGGGAAAAGATTACTTTTTCTCTACTCAAAGCCGCCCCCCATGTCAAGGACTAGTGGGAAACCTACTGTGAGAGAAAGGACAAGGAGGAACCCTTTCTGTTCTTAGTCATACCCGATTGAAAATTCTTTTCGAGATGACATAAAGGGACAATATCATTCAGTGAGGAGCTATGAGGAAAAGTACATACAATGGACTACGCTGCGGCAACAAAGAGATCAAGATGTGCATGGGTTGATGAATCTATTCCATACCCTATGCACCAAGTTGGGTATCAAAGATTCCAAGAAACATTTGGTGTTGAAGTACAATAGTTTTTTGCACAGATACATTCAGGAGGAAATGGAGTTCCTCGACATCTCCTCGCTTGGTACGGCATATCGGTATGTTTCCAAAATTGAGCAAAAATTAAAATAGAAAAAGCGAGACTTTGGATCTGCGAATTAGAAGCAAGGGAAAGGTGCCCCCAAACCATAGAACCAAGGACATAGCTGAGGCATGGTGACTCAAGAAAAATTTCCAAAGCCGCAAGAAAATAGCAACACTGCAAAGCCGAATAAGGAAGCAGAAAAGTGGTGCGAGTTCCATAAGAGCCCCACTCACAACACAAGTGAGTGTCGAGCCAAGCAGTCACTGGTGGCTGAGATAAAGGATTTTGAATCAGATGCATACTCTGACACTGAATCAAAACTCAAGAAGGGGAATGACAGAGGGAAGAAGATTATTGATGTAGAGCCCAATGCCACCATTGCTACCACAAACATCCAAAAGGAAGAACCAGAACATTAAGAGGACGAGGAGCGTCTTTTCCACTCCCAGATGTGGGTAAAGGGTTCCACGCTACATTTCATTGTCGACAATGGGAGCCAAAAGAACCTAATTTCAGTAGAGTTCATGAAGCAGTTGAGTTTTCCTACCACAACACACTCGCAGCCGTACACCATCGGGTGGCTTCACCAAGGACGGGATCTCCGCGTTAGCCAACAATGCCGCCTTCCCTATAGCATCAAGCCCTTCACCAATGAGGTATTATGTGATATTGCTCCTCTTGATGTTTATGATGTATTATTAGGTCAACCATACTTATGGAAGCGACATGCTATGTATGAGTCCCAGCCTTGCACTATTATTATTACGTTGGGAAATAATTTGTACAGGATACCAGAGGTACCACCTCCTACCGCTATCTCTCTAGTTACTACAAAACAATGCAGTAAGCTCATTTCCAAGACCGGAAAGTTTGTTTTCTTGATGATCCGTCCTCAAGGCAAGAAGATGATCGTGGCCACGACCTCCAAACAAGGCCCCTCTGCATGACAACAACAAATGGACAAGGTCATGGAGGACTGCCGGGACATATTCACCTCACCCACTGAGGTGCCTCTCCATTGTCAGGTCAAGCACCCCATCAATCTTACCCCAGGTGCACCGCTTCCCAATGGACCAATCTATCGATGCTCTGTTCTGGAGAATGATGAAATCAAGAGGCAAATCCAGGAGCTGCTGCAAAAGGGTCACATCTAGCCAATTTCATCGCCCTGTGGGAGCCCGATCGTGTTGGTACAGAAGAAGGATGGGACTTGGAGACTCTGTATTGACTATCAGGTGCTAAACAAGATCACTATCCGGAATAGGCACCCGATCCCATGGATTGATGACCTCCTGGACCAGCTTAAAGGGGAAAAATATTTTTTCAAGATTGACTTAAATTCCAGGTATCACCAGGTACCGATTGAACCGACCAATGTGTGGAAGACTGCCTTCAAAGCCAAGGAGGGCCTTTTCGAATGGTTGGTCATGCCTTTCAAGTTAACGAATGCTTCTGCAACCTTCATGAGACTGATGGACGAAATCTTATGGCCATTCACCAACTCATTTGTAGTAGTGTACTTGGATGACATCCTGATATTTAGCCAAACTTGGGAAGTGCACCTCCACTACATACGACAAGTCCTCCAAACACTGCGGCAGCACAAGTTGTGTGCCAATTTGGACAAGTGCACTTTTGGCATGACCTAGGTTCAGTATCTAGGATACATTATTGATGAGTGTGGGGTACATGTGGATCCAACTAAGATCCAAGTCATTTGGGATTGGTCAGCCCCAACTACTCTAATAGAGCTTCGCAACTTTCTGGGCCTTGCTAATTTCTACCGTAGGTTCGTGTTGGGATTCTTTCATATCACTTGGCCCGTGAGTCAAGTCACCAAGGGAGGAGAGAAATAAAAATTCTTTTGGTTGGAAACTCAACAGAAGGAATTTGTAGAATTGAAGCATTGCCTATGCTATGCCCTAGTGCTCACATTACCGGACTTGCAACAACCATTTGAGATCGAGACAAATGCCTCTGACTATGCTATTGAGGCAGTCCTTACTCAACAAGGGCTTCGAGTTCCAGATCACAGTGAGACACTGTCCAACATAGTCCACAAATATCCCACTTATGACAAAGAGATGTATTCCATTGTGCAGGCTTGCCGGTAATGGAAGCATTACATTTTGGGGAAGGAAACGATCATCCATATAGACCACCGACCCCTACAGTTCATACAGACACAAGGGAAGTTCCAGAATGATCTCCATCCGAAGTGGTCCACATATCTACAACAGTTTCATTTGAACTTCAAGTACAAGAAGGGAAGAACCAATAATGTTGCAAACTGCCTCAACCAACCATCGATCGTGGCGATAACCACCATGCTCAACTCTTGTGGGAACGAGACTTCTGATTGGCCGCTTCTCTACAAGAGCGATCCAAAATTCAGCCACACATACAAGACACTCTTGGAGGGAAACCAAGTTCCAAAATTTCACCTCCAGTATGTACTACTATGTCACATGGGACACCTTTGTGTTCCTTCAAGCGAGCGTGTCAAGATGATTTGGGAAGCGCACTACAGTAGGGTTGCTAGGCATTTCAGGGTCGAGAAAATAGTGGCAGTATTGCAGAATTATTTCTATTGGTCGAACCTTCGATGTGACATCGAGAAGTACATTCGATCCTGCACTGCCTACGCCATTGCCAAACCATCCATCAAGAAGCAAGGCCTCTATACTTCATTGCCTACCCCTAGTCGACCTTGGGAATCCATATCCATGGATTAGATGTCAGGCCTTCCTTCTACTAAGCATGGCAACGATTGTGTGTTTGTGGTCATTGACAGATTCTCAAAGATGGCCATAATGGCGGCCTGCAAGAAGAATATCACAGTAGAAGCCAGTACTAAACTCTTCTTTCAATGAGTGTGGGTACACTTTGGGATCCCACAGTCTATAACCTCATATCGGGACAGCAAGTTCCTTAGTACATTCTATTATATCCTATGTTCAATGCTAGACACCAAGCTCACAAAGTCCACAGCTTTCCATCCCCAAATTGATGGCCAGACAGAGGTCATCAACAGGATGATCGTACACATTTTGTGCATGTACAACTCAAAGCATCCATGCACATGGGATGAGAGCCTCCCCTATGTACAACACGGCTATAATCAGGCCCTCCACAGCTCAACCAACCACATCCCCTTTCAGGTGGGCTTGGGATTCCAGCCACTATGTCCCATTGACGTAGCCATGCCATTTGTAGCTACTCAGGTTGATTCAGCTCATATCCAGTCTGAAGTTTCCAAGGTGAATAGCTTCATTGAGCTCATTTAGCACATTTGCCAATAGGTTCATGAAATATTGGACATATCAATGCTAAGTACAAGCAGCAACATGATCAACATTAGCTGCAACACAGCTTCTAGGTGGGCGACAAAGTGTGGCTATATTAGCATAAGGAGCACCTCACTGGACCCCACCACAAGCTTCAGCCGCTCTGATATGGGCCATACACCATCACCAAGGCTGTCAGGAACAATGCCTTTGAGCTCTGCATTCCACCATTCATTGGTATGCACCCAGTGTTCAATTTGGACCGCCTTGGGCCCTACTTTCCACCTCTACCAGACACATGAAATCTGGCAGAACAACTCACACCAACAGAGTTAAACCCTGACTGCATGGAACAAGCCACAAATGATCGGATTATGGACACACAAATCAATAACACCCTCCGATAGAACATCCATCTATATCGAGTTTCCAAAGCAGGACAACTCCTTCATTAGGGAAAGTGGCTCACGAGGGACCAAGTTCAGCAGAAGTTTCCTCATCTCATGGAGGAACTCAACGCAATGGGGACCATTGCTTACTAAGGGGGGAGGAATGATCTAGGAGGATATTGGTGGCCACCTACCTATTCCACTTGGACCCCCACTATTGTTTCTTTTAGATTTCTAGTTTCCTTAATTGTAGCACAATTTACTATTTTTGGCAGTTTTCGGGTCCTAAACTTCCAGAGCCGTTTTGAGGCCCTAAACGATGTTTTTTCGGCATCGAATGGTCGAGAAAAATTGATTCTATTCTGGACTCAATATTTAGTTTTTATGGATGTAGTACTTAAACAAATCTTTCTAACGGTGTATCATCCGCGTCAAACGGAGGTAGTATGCTAAAGTTACTACCCCAGGAAATTGATGTACCAAGTTACCCAACGGGGCTCACATTCTGGCATTTCACCTCCTGGGGTTAGGTTTTTGGATGTGTAGGGTTTCCATTTTTTCTCAATAATATAGAGGCCTTCAAGCCTCATTGTAACACAGAGTTTAGAGGCATGTAGCCACCACATCTCTTCTCAGAGATAAGCTACCAGCACTCTAGCTAGTTTATTTCCATTCTATATGTAAACAAGTTTCAGTTATTGATTAATGAAATGAAGTGTTATTTCCATTGCATATTTGTTTCTATGGTTATTTGTGTATTCTGTTGCGTTCCTGCATAAATCCAAATCAATGGTTTATAAAAGACTCTTTCCACTTTGAACCTTCATTTTAGCAGGTAGACTAGATTGGGAGATTGTTTTTGATAAATTAATTTTGGATTTTTTTTTAAACAGACCAAAGACTCTTTTGTCACTTGATTCTTAATGACCTAGTGCTAAGTGAATCGTGATCTGATTTGTGATCTAATCCACGTTGGTGGTTGTGTATGAGTTATTTGTTGTCCCTTTTTTTTCATATGTGACTACATTAGAAAGAAAAATTAAACCCTACATCATTGTTTAAGCAATTAGGTCTTTGGGTTTTTTGTGGTGTGATAAATTGGCATGTGAATAGTCACCATTACCAACATTTTTAAAGTTCAAAATTAATTAGTAGCAATAAGTACTTGCTGGGATAGTGCATATAATACATGAATCAAGCATGAATTTAAGCTAGGGAAGGTGATAGATTATCCCCTCTTCTTGCATTTAGTGGTATTTTTTGTGTTAGAGGGTTTCAATTGGATTGGAAATTCCTCAGGGTCACACCAATTTAGCAAAGGCTTCAGTTCTAGTATATATGTTCTACGTTAGCAGTCCCATAAAATATTTACTCATGATTGTTCCTCTTAGATACTAGTGGTGAAGTGGAACCCTTATTGGCCATTCCTATGTTCCTAAAAAGTTACTACAAGTGGTAAGTTTGTTGCACATTGGGTGATTGATTACGTGAAGGTTACCATAACTATCTCATTTTCACCTTTTTTTATTTGTCTTTGGTTCTTCTAACCCCAAGGTTTATTTTGAGAAATCCCTTTTGAGCTCTTCACTAAAGAGGTCTCCTTGGATTTCATCACCTTGAGGTTCCACTCTTTGGGAGAGTAATTTTGCTTGTTGGTACTTTATAGTTTTTATAGGGGTATGCTCTTTGTTTTTTGTGACGAGATTGGCCATAGGTTTCTAAATTGTTATTATATCAGTCATCGTGGTTGATCAAGCTATTCATCATTCAATGTGACTGAGTGGGGCCTCCCTTTAGTTCAAGGGCCCACCAACTATAAGTAGGAAAAATAATACTTTATCCGATTGTGAAAAAACCATAGAAGAAGAATCTCCTATATATAAGTATTCCACCCACAAACACTCTCCACTATTGGAATATTTTTATCTATATGAGATCCAGGTTAATACAAAGAATAACCCCCCCCCCCCCCCCCCCCCCCCC
>LPNX010373644.1:107667-136911 GCA_001517045.1 Pseudotsuga menziesii
GAATTATTGGTTGATTATGTCTAGAATGATAAATCCATCTATCAATAGGGGTTCATCCCCCTTTGGTTCCAGTTAAATTGGTGAAAACATGTGTAGTTCCCCCTTGATTTCCATTAAAACAACTAGCATCCCAATATATTTACTCCCTATGGAAATTGCTCCTTTATGGGGAATGTATATTGGACAATATAACCCTTTTAATTTCACTTTATTATTCTTTTATTCCTAGATGGTCCACACTTCAATTCCTATGCCATTAATCCCAATCCTATTCCACCTTTTACTGTTGGCCAATAAAACCCCTAGTGTTGGGGCTAGTAGTGGGTTTGTAGCCTTTGCTAGTATACCCCCATACTAGGAATTATCACCATGATATCCTTACGGAGGTGTGGGATTAGATGCTACTAAATGTTGTTGTGGTGGAGGAAAGAGATTTTTCAAGACAACTAGTTGTAGGGTGGGATTCCTTTGAGCCATAAGTTACTTATGAATTTTCTCCATGTGTGGACACTGGTAAGTTAAATGGTATCCTTTACAAATTGTGCAAGGAAGACGAGTAATTAAATTCCCCATACCCTCTCTGGTAGTAACGTTTGTGGTGGGAGTAGTCCCTTTCCCATCGTTAGTTTTATTCTCATTATTTTTTGTCTTCTTACCCCCATGCTAATTACTATTACCATATGGTGTGGTTTGCATTAAATTAACTTGGGAGGGTTGGGTTAGGATTGAAGATGATGGGGCTATGGGATAATTAACAACTGAGGATGGATGAATGATTATCCAACCCATTTGAACAACCAATTTATTCACCATAGTGTTTGTAATAAAAACTACAATTCCATCTATGGGACGGGAGTAGGTTTGGATTGTTCAGTTGAAGGAAGAGGCACATGAGGAATGATATCAGATAAGGTGCCAGATTGTGAGTAGATAAAATCTAGCTACTGATCCTACAGGATAACCTGCTCCTCCATAATTACACTCGACATGCCGACATACTTGGAAACCAGTTGTAATAAATACTTTCAAAACCAATTGAAAAACGTTTATCTGGTATTTCAATGTGAATGAGGTGCCACTTCCTTCTCCATTCATAAATATGATCAAAAATATGAGTTGAGGTACATTGTCGTAGTGATATCAATAGTTAATTCCTAGTCTCATAGCAAATAGGAAACTTAAAAATGAAACCAAGTGTTGGAAAAGGAATCTTGAGTATGAAGGGAAGCTCCTGATGGACCCTCTTATGAGTTACAACTTACAACATTTGTATTCTTGGGATTAGATTGAAATCCAGGCACAAGGTTGGCCCCTTGTATTGGTCTGGTGCTAGTACAAGGTCCAGTTATATTAGTGAAGGTCCAGCAGAAAGGAAACCTGATGTTTGGGGAGACTGAAGTACCAAATGGGAGGTGAGGTATAACATAGCCTTTATGGAAACTAGCATTGGTAGAAAGACCAAAATTTGCTGGAAAATTCCATCCAAAAGGAAGCCCTGTAGTCATGTTATCACCAAGATATAAGATGCACTAAAGAATCAAGATAACCTGTTAAGACCGTAATAGAGTAAATAATGAGCTAATTAATTTACAAATAACTAGACCTATCTGACCATGTTTACGATATCAAGACATTGAAGAGTACGGTGCTAGTTAATGGTGACCACACCTTATATGCCTTACTTATTGGGCTTTATGCTCGTATTGGGTTATAGCTTTACTTTAAGTCGTGTATTCATATGCAACTAGTAATCAAATAATTATAAGAATATTTTTAATACTCATATGTAAGGTTTAGTGGTAAGTAATATACCTATTTACTAGATTAATGTATGCTCTTATTCTATACCAAGAAAGACAAACCCGCTTGATTACATGGCTATCATTTGGCGAGACTCTTGAAGAGACAATATTATTACATGTTCCATAACTAGCTTAATTAATTAGTAAATATAAGCCCTAAATAAGTTTTCATCCATGGTTTATGATGTGTTCTTTTATTGACTATCTTAGTCATATTGGAATGGCAACCTGCATGTGAAGATCTCTATAGTAGGTAAGTGAATCAGACTTTTAGCCTTACTATCTATGGAGTTGAACCATCATTATTTATATCCACCAGTATAGAGTACGAGCATGTTTTACTTCCACCCGTAATTAATAGCTAACTATATTAATCTTTCTCTAGTTAGACCATTTAAGGTATGTAATTCAGGTTTTCTGTTATTATGAGTCATAATATTACCGTCACTTAACCTTGTTAAGATTGAACTAGCTTATTAAGCATTGAGTTAGCCATTAAATTCTCACTAAAGTTCCTTAGTCCTAGTAATTACGCAGTAATATTTAGGTTAACTTCATTATATATTATTATACAATTTAGTCTAGATATTGGGAGGATTAGAGCCTAGGTGATTAGAGTATCCAAGTGGATTATCCTAGCCCCATCGATTAGAGTATCCCATCGGAGTATAGTATCCCAAGTAAAGATTATCCAATCTGAGTCTCCCAGAGCCATAACTTTCGCATACCAACTTCAATTTGTTTATTGTAATACCTCATTGGAAATCTCTTGACAAGTGTTGGGCTTGGAAGTAAGTCAAAAGAGAACAATTTGCATTATTTTGGGGTCCAAAAATTGCTTCAAAACTTTAGGACATGAGAACTATAAAAACCATGTTTATTTATGAGATGGGCCAGAAAGGCAACCTGAATTAAGACACTGTCGCCATATTGGTCAATCCTAGGCACCTAACCTTAAGTTGCCCCTTATGAGTTATTATGCAACAACGAAAAAATAATATCTATTTACATGTGTGTTAGATCAGAGACAAGTTAGTAACATTGATTATTTACAATCACATTATCAAAATGTTGGTTAGTACAAAATTAGTGGCAAATCTTGGTCTTCCTACTTCTCCTCACCCTAAGCCTTCTTCTCTTGGTTGGTTGAAGGAAGAAAGCTTTATAGTTTCAATCACAAGTTTTGTGATGTTTCAATCACTATTGAGTTATATATTGACATAGTCATAGGTCATGTTACACCCTTGAATTACTCATGAACTTTTATTTTGGGTTTCCCTTATCAATTTAACCACTTTGCCTCGCACAATGGCCATGCCAATAATTACTGCATTGCACATAAATGTAAATCATTTGGATAGCTTTTACATATTGAACAACTACAACATTTGATTGCTCTACTACAGGGGTTTCTTTTGCGATGATTAGAAGGGTAGAGGCTTTCAAGATGGCTAACGTAGCCAGGGTGTCTCTTCTTTAATGGTGAGGCAGGTGGCTACAGATGAGAGTTGTGTTGTTGGTTCATGTGATGATCCTTGTGTAATTTTATCCCCCTATACATGTACCAATTTCAAAGCTAACTTGCACAAAACACTTTAAGTTACAATGCACCTAAACTCCTTCAAAACTGCTTTATGATATTCATGACACTACAACAGTCTTCAATCTCTTCATGCTTCATCATGACATTTCATTTCATCTTTTGAAATAACAGATTTCTTCAAACTTATATCACCATCCATAGGTACTGAACTGTAACATCCCCAACCCTCCGATCGACGAAGAGGACGCTACCATAATATTATCTATCCGGGAAAGTAGCCCCATAAACGTAAAATAAAATGCATTGAACTCAAGATACACAGATGCATAAAGAATTAACATTCAGTGGAAGCAATTACATTTAATTCAAGCATTCAACACATTTTAACATGTTCATCATAATACACATAAACAATACAGTTCCATGGGTGATTACACAGGAATACTTATCTTCGAATGAAGCTCCCCTCAACCAGTTATGCTGCTGCAACATTCCACCCAATCATAGGACAGTGTGCTCCTTAATATCTCAGCAACACTACCACCCCCGAGCAAGGCATGATTCCCCAAGGAAAATGAAACTAAGCAGACTCACACATAGCCAAAGATATGTCAAAACTCAGTCAAGCCAAAGCTATGTTTGGGTTTATCAGATTGCCAAAGGGATGGAAAGGCTTGTTTGATAAGCTAGTGAGCTCAACCATAGAGCTATGGACACCTACATAAGATATGACTTGGATTTCCTAACACATACACACCCAACACAAGGAATCATCCCCTTCTCTAATGTACAGTCCCTTAGGATATGCATTCCCTTCCAGTGCTATTCAGGATGTGAAGTAAGGAATAATCAACCCTCAATATCTCTCAGTGAAGTTCCTCATGCACTAGATTTATCAGGCAAATTACCTCTTCCACTCTTCACTGATTCAAACCCATTCAAAGAGCATAACAACTCAGACCAAGGAAAGGGTGCACATACAGCAAAATACCAATTGTTGGTCTTTGGAAAAACATTGGGAAACCCCAAAAATGGATTTATAGAGATAAAAACACCAAGGATGAGGAAAACGATTTCAGAATCATTATATTGCTCCACAATGAAAAATCGACCTCTAAAAAAACCCAACTCAGCAAATCGATTTTAGAAAACGACTATGGGGATTTCGGGGAAAAAACGACCTCTACCAAACCCAAAAACGTGAATCTTCTTTGCCCATGAATTCTGAGGACGTTTTTGGCATTATGGGAGCCAAAATGACTACCGTAAACTCCTAAAATGAAAATACTCCTTGCCCACTTGCTGAACAACACCAAAACGGATTTTTGGGCATGCAAAAATGAGAAAAACGAGTAAAAACGTGAAAGATGAACACATAGGAAGCTTCAGTTGCATGAATGAAGCCCATGTGAAGGAGAATGGGTGAGGAAAATGGAAGTAATGGGTGAGTAATGGCTTGGGCATGCATTCCCTAGCATTTACTTGCCCCACAAGTCAGAAAAACGTTTTTCAAACATGGGTCCTCTTCCCAATTTGAATTTCTACCCATACTCTTCCCACTCCATGCAATAACTAATTCAACCACATTCTCACAACATTTAATGATTAGGGGAAAAGACAAAATGGGTAGTTGAGGGTTTAATGGGTTCTCCCTTTGACATTTGGCTTTTCCCCATTGGCCCAAAGGTTTAAATAATTTCCCTCCCTATTCCTTAGGAAAATCATGCCCCCATCTCTTTTAATGTTGCATAGACATAGCTAGTTGTGGGTATTTTAATTAAAATGCATATTTACATGATGCCAAAAATTATAATGTGTCAGATAGCACAATATACCATCGGCAACGATTTTAATCACCGGAACATAAAATATTAAATCGATGGTGGGGATTTTGCCTTTAGCTCCACACCATGATTAATTACAATATATACATCATATACAGTTTTAATGCAAACGGGGTCAAAACCAGGGTGTTACATGAACTCAATTGCTCATTGATAGTTACATTTGCTTCCTATTATTAATCTTCACACTGGCTCATTGGTAGCTCTTCCTGACTATTGGCAGTCTGCTACGGGGTGCTACCTAAGAGCTTCCTGGACAGAGGGGTTGCTACAACACCAGAGCCTTAGACACATTTCATTTAAGCACCAAGGTTATAATTTCACAAAGGGGATGATAAGAGTAAAGCCACCAGTTATAGATCAATGGGATCATGAGAACAACATATAGAACGATATAGATGAATGGTAAGGCCAAGATGTGAAACAGAGTAGGGGAAATAGTCTATAGAGTAAATATCATAATATAATGCAAGACCATAAGATCAACAAAATGCATGACATATCAATGGATGATTCACCTTCACCCTCATAAAACAATAAAGAGTACTACTAGTTATACTCATCAATAAGGTAACATTAGTATAAGCAGCATGTAAAAGCATCATATATTCCATCACCATCATCAATAATAATATCATCATGGAACAACAACAAATCACACATAGTCATGTGAATCAATAATCCCTAAAAGCAGCAGTGGGATAAAAATAGTATGGAATCCAAGCGAAAAGAAGTCCAAAAATCCATATCGAGTATATGGCATAACACACTAAATGGTCCCTTGGATCAGGACTATATTTCTTCATTAATGGCATTGCAATGAAGTCATTGGATGGCCTATTCAAGCTCTTCTACTACTCCATACTACGTACTTACACTAGATTGAGGTTATTTAGTACCTATAGTCTTCAAAAAGAAGTGGTATATAAAATGGCATCTCCCCTCCACACAATACAACCATCTTATCCTCTAAAACTAGGCATAGATTCAAATCTATACTAATACAATTGCGTACGCGACACAAAGAATACAAGTGTATTATTCCAAGATTAAAAGACTATGGCCTAAAAGAAACCTACTGAAGATAAGGGACCAAGAAAAGAAAACCAATTTAAAAACTCCAAAAGTGTTAAGACACACTTTTAAGTCAAAATAGCTGGTTGGATTGCTTATATTTAATCCTTCATAGTTTATTAATACTTGAATTCAATATAGGTTTTTGACACAACCACATATTTCATTGATCCACTAATACGTTTTGAAGGTCATGGATTTATTTAAATTCTAATCCTTCCACCAATCATTGGACCCCAAATTGAAGAGGAGGGAATATAGCATTAGATCTTTCACATGATCCAAGACCACTCTACGAGAGTTGGACAGTATAAAGCACTCCTTCAATACAAGAAAGGGGAGCAAATCTCCTCTAGGATTCAAATATATTATAATAGATATGATACCTCTTCTAAAAAATACTAGGCTGATTACCATGGTGATTCAAACAGATTCTTGCCTTCATTTAGGAGGATAAGTGATCACTAAATTGAAAGTTAATTTCAATAAATGCAAAATCTTTATGCTTGGCCTTTCTAATTCAAGAAAGGATTAAAAGCTCCCCTGCTTTCCAAATGATATGAGAAAATGTTCTTTGAATTTGAACCATGATTGAGGTGACAATTAAGATTTTTAAATTCAACAAACACCAACCATGAATTATTTCCAAAAGGTGATCCCAAATTATATAATTATGTAAGTGGACCTTCTAGGCATCCATTATTTTAAAGGATCAAATAGTTGACTGTGCATACATAATGTTCTAGGCCTGCAAATTCATTATGAGGATCAACATCCCACCTAATCTCTAGGAGTGCAATAATGACTCTAATTTATTTTTTTAAATCCTTTACCTTCTTCAATATTTTCCCTGAGAAAATTATTTAGTCTCTAGTAGGATAATGCATGAGCATCTAGATGCATACCAAAAATGATTATGCATATAAGGTAGCTAAGGAAGTGAGAACACAAAAAGTTAAAAAGGAATGGAGGTGTAGAGATAAAGTTGGTGCACAAGAACCATTTGCATAGAAAAATGTGTGCACGGGAAGACAATACTCTGGGTGCATAAGGTGGATTATAAATTCGAAAAGGCATCGAGGTAATGAGCATGTCAAGATAAACAAAGGACAAATATGGAGCAGTATGAGATAGTAGTTGAGTTGGTTGGAAGTGAATGCATAAGGATAAGGGTTGGAGGAATATAAAAGATCTTGGAGAAGAAGGATAAGAGAATAAAACATAAAGGGTTGGCTCTGTAAATATTTACACCAAGGGGATTGGCTTAATAAAGAAGAGAAACTTGCTTTCGAGAAGGTTTGATTAAAGGAAGCAATATATTTTATTCAAGGCAAAGAAGGTTGGTTCCCAAATGATTGGTTCTAAGAGAAGAAGCGACAAGAAGCAGGGAAGACAATTCTAGAATAAAAGTATGTCAAAACTTATATATAACAAAGTTTAGTGAGTTTATTCCATGTGTAGAGGAGAAGTGCATGTTGGATTCTTTATTTGTAAAAAGGCATAAAAGGCCAAGAGGCAAGATTGAGTGAAAGAGAGGAAATGAAATGAGTAAAGTTTATATATTCTAGATTGTATATGTATATATTAATATTCTTTATATTAATGAGAATGAATAAACCCTTATAATAATATTATATGTACTTTGAATTCTATTTTGTATTTGTGGTTACCATTTATGTCTTTGTTAATTATTTGCCATACCTATATTGTTGAACCTCAGTGCAAGGGCATATTTGGAACCATTGCATTCCTTGCTGCATCATTTTCTCTGTCAAAGCAAGAGGTTTTGTATTAGGAATAAATTTTCAAGTGAAATTTAAAAGATTGAGGAGGCTCAAAATTGTAGCTATGGCAAGAAGAGAAGGTATAATGGTTGTGAACAGATAATTGTAGAAGGATAATTTATAAATTGGAAACAAGACAACAACATGGTTAAGCCAAAGAAAAAATTATAATTCCAAAACATTAAGAAGACAAGGCAATTTTGTATCCTAGTGGATCAAATTATTGAAGAGAAAGAGTGAAGACAAAGTTTAAGTTTCACATAATGATAGAAGCTTAAAAGTAGTTTGAACAAGTTCACAGGGATAAGAAACTAATACAAACTTGAAGCAAGATGGTATCCAAAGGGAGGGATATTTTTTATAGTCAAATATAAATAAGTGATTTTAAGATGGATGCAACATTTGATACAGAGACGCCACAATATGCAAGATTATACAAAGAAATTATGGAAGATTTCCATTTTCATAGGACATAATGAGGATGAAAACTAGAGGGGTTCAAGATATGTAAATAGGTTCAATTTTGTAGTCCAAGATTAAATGAGCTTGCATAAGAGTAGTTTAGTGGAATAAGCCTATCGATTAGCATTGAAGGTGAAATAAAAGTTAGTGCACAAGGACAGTAAAAGGAACCTTGGTAGAGTAAGAGGTGTCCTTGGTAGTGGAAATCAAACTTTAGTGCAAATTATAGAGAGAAGATTCTTCCAAATAGAAGGTTGACAAGATGGATGAAGGCACTGCACCTAAAAGAGGTCAAGTAAAAAATCTAGTATTTTTAGGTAGAGTTTATAATTCCAATGGCTATAGGAGGAAGAGATATTGCTACAGATGTCGAGATGAAGGCCATAAATCATTTGAATGTTCATAGAGGGCTACCACATGAGGTAATAAGGACATAGCATTGTTGGCACAAGGTGAAGCATCAATAAATAATGTTGTTGTTGCAGTGGAAGTTGAACATGGAGAGAATTGATTATGCGTAGGAAATATTGCATTAGCATAAAAACAGATATCAGAAGAATATAAGTGACTCAAAGGAAAATCTCAAGAAAAAAGGGGAAAACTAAAGTGTTATATAATTATTAATTTTGGTGGGGCTAAGAACATGGTTACAATTGAGATGGTGGATTATTTGGGATTAGCGTGATAAAATAACCCACATTCATACAAATTATTTTTGTTTAGCATGGATATGAGGTGAGTGTGACTTACCAATGTAAGGTATCATTTAACAATAATGAGTATATAATTTATATTTTGTGTCATGTAACCCCTATGGATGCATGTCACATGTTGTTGGATAGGTCTTGATAGTTTCATTGTTGTGCAATGCATGATTGGAGGAAGAACACATACACCATCATGAATGACATTAGCTAATTTTAGTGGTTTCTCATGAAGGATGAGGGTCTTATAGAACTGTTGTTGGTGTTTTAAAATGTTGCCTAAGAATAAAAAATTTGCTAGATAATTTAAGTGGCAAAAGGTATTTACCAATATTTATATGAAGAGTGGCTCTCATTGGAGAAGGATTAGAGAAGGGGGGGAACAGAAGACAACATTCAATACAATGAATAGACTATATGAGTGGTTGGCCATGTAATTTGGAACGAGTAATACATAAAATACATTTCTGAAGTCAATGACAAAGGTGTCGATATCTTTCATAACTAAGTTTTTCGTTTTGTAATTGCATGGTATTTATATATCTAGTGGTAAAGTATAGGAGTATATTGAACATATCATATTAGTACTTGAATCATTAATTAAGGGTAGATTGCACATAATTTGAAGAAGTGTAATTTCTTAACATTGTATTGTCTCATTCTAGATTGTTTCTATTGACTCAACCATTTCTGTAGCTTCCCTATCCATAATAGTTTATTAGGAATTCCTCCTAGTATTCTTTCATTGACTTGAGCCGCATTTTGTCATCTTCATGAGCAAGGTCCTCATGCTCTTTCTTGTTTTTCTCTTCAGATTTTATTCTCCATACTTTTGTATGTCCTTTTCTAAAAGGTCTTGCCATGTTGCTTCTATAGTCACGTGATATATGTACATAGTTATTAAATTTGTAACACTCAATCTTGTAGCGATCCATTTTGACACCTCTATTTATTACTTAAGATTTATTCCATAAGTTTGGTAATCTATAGCCTTGAGCCCAAAATTGTGGAAATAAAAACAATTGCCAAGAATGAGATGTTCATACCTGTTTGTAATAGGTCTTCTCGGTGTCATAATTTTTTCGAATTCATTCTTCTTGTGGAGGACAGCAAGATTATGCTGGTCATTGTTAGCTTCCTTGTTGTTTTCTTAATGCTTGATAGAGTTTGTAAGGACACCAACATAGCTCTTGAGTTATTCTTCATTATTCTTCTCTAGTAGTTTTGAACTTTCCACCTTCTTCAATGCTCTTCAGATTATTGTGGTAGCTAATACCAGTCTTATCAAGTGGAGATCTTTGACAGTTCATAATGTCATCTTCGATCATTGTACTCTTCTCAAGTTTCAAGTTTGTGGTAACTCTCTTTTCCAATTCCTTTCTTAGAAAACAAATAAGTGCTTTTTCTTGACAAATTTATTCCTTCTCTTTTATCTTCCTTGTAAAACTTTATCCAATTTGTTTGCCTCTTCCACTTGTGGTTTTAGGATAATAATAATAATCTTCTCAATATATTTGTTGCTTTCATTAATTTGTCTTTAGCTTTGTTTTTAACTTCTCTTCTAGCAATGCATTCTTCTTCTTGA
The DNA here is from genome assembly GCA_001517045.1 of Pseudotsuga menziesii. Classification (NCBI taxonomy): domain Eukaryota; kingdom Viridiplantae; phylum Streptophyta; class Pinopsida; order Pinales; family Pinaceae; genus Pseudotsuga; species Pseudotsuga menziesii. Next base: position 118,466 of record LPNX010373644.1, read on the forward strand.
GCTTCTTTATTTCATATAGAGCACATTAGTGGTATTTCAAGGTCAATTTCTTCTTCGACCTTAAAATATTTGTTTCCAGGGAGATCAACTTCAGAATCTTCAGTTATGATACAAGCTTCATCTAAGTCGCTGTCACAATCATCAGATGAACTTTTTTATTATTTTGCACCTGGTTCCTCATTTATTTAAACGACTTCCTCAACTGTGTAGAGGTTTTGAAACTTGTCCCAAATATATTTAGCTGACGCACACTTTCCTATCTCTACTTTAACAGAATAAGACAATCCATCCAGGCATCCATTGCCATTGCATTGTTATTTCTTGACTCCTTGTTAGCCGTAGTTTTTGGTGGTCTTTTTGGAGCGGTGTGACTAGAAACAATTGACTACCATACATTAAACCCTTATGCCATCCGATATACCTTCATTCTTATGCTCTATGGTACATAATGTGTTTCATCAAATAATGGTGCCCCATTCTTGGAAACACTCTCTTTTTTATCCATGTGTGTTCACAGAGATCTTCCTTCCAGCGGTAAAATTGTCTGAAGGAACCTCCTATGATACCAATTGTTGAAATATATAACAATACTAAGAGGGGGGGTTAATCAGTATTGTACAGATTTAACAATTTTCACTTTATTAATCATGTAACATTATCAACCTTATAAACATTTATCAACATCAAAGCAAAGTGCACAAACTATTAATATGGAACTCAATTTTAGAAAACCATAAGATAATAGATTAAAAACATCAATCTGTTACAAAGTTTATGGGAACCAACCCAAAGGAGACACCAATCCCCCTGCATTTATGAGCACCAAGTCAAAGGAGACACCTATAAACTCCCCTGCATCACCCTTCCACCCTAAATTTCAATATGTTCATTTTTCTACACCTCCTCAGCACAACAACTTTGTTTCCATAATCAATTCAGCCTCTGCTTCAGTCCTCACTCTGGAAACAGCCTTCTATGCTCAATCACATCTGTACAGAGTCCTCATTACCAGCTTTCCAACTGCTTCCTTTCTGCTCAACCATAGTACTAAAACTCTATATCTCATGTTCAACCACAAGTCTTATCAGTATCAGTCTCTTCTGCATGCATCTTTTATCTCCTCATAAACCAGACGGTTTTTATATAATGACTCCATCTGCACACAATCCTCATGGTTTCTTTCCCTTTCATACAGTCATTAGTTACCTATTGTCATCATTCTATTATTCTTCACATACAAACCTCAATGGAAACTTATTTGTAAATTATGTAGTTGTTTCCCTTGCATTCTTATTTAATCCCAGTCCTCATTCATATGATAGCTCTCTTTCAATCTCGTGGATTTCATTTTAATGAATCATCCTCTGATGTAAAAGCTCAAACACTTCTTTATGTTTTCCAAAACAAGGAGTCTTGTCACTCTTTCATGATATTTAGAACTGTGCCATTTTTGCACCTACCCCAACCGAATAATATTAGGCCATTTCTAACTACTCTATTTTTATGCGGTGGTAATTGTAAGAAAAGAAAGAAACTACAGTATGAACTTTATTTATGGACAAAAGGCAATTTATATTATATCTCTATTTTAAATATGCAATTATACCCTATATCTTAATCTCTTATTAGTGAAACCATGAATAATAACCCATAATTTCATGTAGACTGCACGCTAGTAGTGTTTCTTAATAAGGTGGCACAAAAGGTTGTACTCTCTCACTAAGGTCATAAGTAAAGTGTTAGTTTCCATAGAACTAACTTTATAGACTACATTCTTAGACAATTTCTACCCTTTAGATAGCGGTGAATGCTACCAATAATGTTGTGTCGGAGCCTTCTCGCAAAGGAAAGAGCCTCCAGGGGAAGGTTCGAAGTGTCCATCCTAGTTAATGGAGATAAAATAGAAAGCATACAGAGAAGGTTAAAAACATAATGTATAATGTGTATTTGTTGTTGGAACGATATTGCCAAGCTAATAAAAACATTGAAGTCGTCATGGAGATTGCCAAGCTAATAAAAACATAATTAAATTTGCTGCTAATTGAACCTGCATGGATCGTGTATCTTAACGTGTAACATCATGATTGTGTAATATGCAACTGTAACCTTCCCTTCAACGTAGAAGCAAATAGAACCTTCATCGTGTATAATTGATGGAGCCCCTCGTGTCTCTTCTTTCCTAGGATTGGTAATAATTGAGTAGGATTACGGGACACTTCAAAGTATTGGTTGTCGAGACATAAAAATATATCTACGATCTCCCGTATAGTTCTATTGGTATCGGAGTGGTCAATTCTATACTCCCAAAATGAAAGCTAATTCTAAAATAAATTCATTTATTCTCATTGGTGTGATGCGTGTATGAATAAATAGTTTATGGCTCGATGTGATTCCTAGCGATTTGTGACATAGCTGTGGGTAAAGAGCTGCGAGATGCTTGGTGCAAAGTTGAAAGACAAAGTTGGGGTGGAGTACAAGGTTTAAAGCTATTAATTCTTGTTAGCCAAAATCAAGGCAACTAAACTTGAGTTTACCGCTTAGTTATATTAAACATTAAATATTTCACGTCGACTTCTTTTTCACTTTTTCACTTGTCGGGTGAAACTTGTTTATATCCTGACTAGACAAGTCTATCGACTTTGGTCAGCCTTTCGACTCGACTGATTTACTTCGACTTACTTGTCAGTTCTACCGACTGATTTTAACTCAACCACTTGTCACTTCGAAGTCAGATGACTTCGACCTCTAAGTCTGCTCACCTCTTCGATCTCTCAAGTCGGCTGACCTCTTCGACCTCTCAAGTCGGCTCACTCAACCGACATTGTCGGTTCACTTTGGTCGAAATCTACAGAGTATTTTTCTTAGTCTAAGAGACTTAAGAAATTACAAATGATTTTCACCTGTAAGTAAGATGAAGTAAAATAGAAACATTAACAAATCCAAACAACTTATAAAAAACATATGCCCAAATATGTAGGAAGACTTGAGTCGACCAATGTGCTGTAAAACTTGGAACTTTCACGCGGTGAGAAATTTATGGGTTCTTTGATCTTTCACTTAACTGGTAAATGTAAAAGACATTTACACAAGTAAATCTGGAAATATTTTGCAGGCGAAATAAACATGCATTCAACCATAAACTATTTCAAATATATAACTATGCAGAAATAACAAAGGTATTACAAACTTGTCGGCTCACCGACTTATCCTTTTACAGAGCTTCGACTCTTCGACTGAATCACTTACACAGAAGCTTGAGCTTCGACTTCTCTTTCTCTCTTCTTCTCACCCTGAGTTCCTCCACTGTCTAACTTGTGTCTAACCTGATTTACAATTTCCTTCTTCTATTTATAGGCAACCTAAAGATTGCTTCTACATGAATCGACTGACTCTCCATTAAATACTGTAATAACTATCTACCTAACAACTTAGCTTCAGAAATAAGTTCGACTGGTTTACATTGTCGAATTGTGGACTCTTCCCTCTTGTCAGACTGACCGACAAGATCGTGACTGATACAGACTCTGACAGAGTCGACTGAGAGTCAGGTACGGATCTGTGAGTAATTACTTTTTCCAACACTCCCCCTTAATTATGAGCATATGGGGATTTTTTTTTTTAAACAAAATTTACAAAATGTTTCATAGCTTAGACATGCTCTATTTATGACAGAGTTCACTGTGCAGAACTTGTCATTCCAAGATAAATACGCAGATACTAGAATGAGTCCTTTGCCAATGGTTTTGTAAAGATGTCTGCAAGTTGATCTTCGAACCTGCAAAATTCCAAACAAATTTCTTTGTTGTTCACCAACTCTCTTATGAAATGAAACCTTGTGTCGATGTGCTTGGTTCTCTTGAGAAACACATGATTATTTGATAATGTTATGGCTAAATTGTTGTTGCAGAAGATTGTTGTCGGTTCTTGGTGGTTCTGTGACAAGTCTTTTAACACTCTCCTCATACAGACAGCTTGACATGCAGCACTTGTTGCTACAACATACTCTGCTTCAGCTGAAGACAAAGTTATTATGGGATGTTTCTTTGAAGCCCATGAAACAACACCTGTACCAAAATGAAATGTGTACCCAGATGTGCTCTTCGTGTCATCTATGCTGCCTCCATTGTCACTGTCAATGTGAGCAATGAATTTAAAATTTTCTGAGGTTGAATACATAATACCAAGGTCTTTTGTGCCACTTACATACCTCAGAATTCTTTTACATGCTTGCCAATGTGAGTCTTTTGGTGACTCCATGAACCTTGAGATCATACTTACTCCATACATAATGTTTGGTCTTGTTGCTGTCAAATACATAAGGCTGCCAACAAGCCTTTTGAACAGCGTAGGATCGACAGTGGTTCCTTCATCATCCTTGCTCAATTTTAAACCTATTATTACTGGTGTTGGGGATGTCTTGCAATTAGCCATGTTAAATCTTTTTAAAACTCCACTTGCATACTATGTCTGTGATATAAAAATACCACTTTGAGACTGCTGAACTTCAATGCCCAGAAAAAAACTTCATAAGCCCCAGATCAGTCATTTCAAATTCACTTTCCATGACTGCTTTAAAATATGCTATGCCATAATCACCAGTAAATATTAAATCATCTACATACAAGCAGACAATTAAGATCTTACCTTGATTATTGACTTTGGTATACAAAGTCGGTTCACTTTCACTTCTGTGAAATCCATTTTCAGTGAGATAGGAATCAATCCGGCTGTACCAAGCTCTAGGATCTTGCTTCAAACCATATAATGCCTTTTTCATCCTATACACTTTATGTTCTTGACCTGGAACTTCATACCCTTTTGGTTGTTCCACATATACATTCTCTTCTAGATAAACATTTAAGAATGCCAACTTGACATCCATTTAATGAACATGCCATTTGTTTTGTGTAGCAATGGCCAAAACTGTTCTGACTATATCCATGCGTGCAATAGGTGCAAACGTTTCATTGAAGTATATGCCGGGTTGTTGTGTGAACCCTCTTGCTACCATTCTTGCTTTGTGCTTTTGCACATTCCCATCAGCATCTTGCTTTGTCTTGTAAATCCGTTTGACCCTGATTACATCTTTGTCTTTTGATACATCAACCAATTCCCATGTCTGGTTCTTCTCAATGCATTCTATTTCTTCATCCATGGCTTGTGCCCATACTTCTTCTTCAATAGCTTCTTCAAATGTTAGTGGATCATATATAGGGGAAAATAATGCAAAGAGAGAGAATGAATTTGGTATACTAGCTTCATATATCTCTCGCAGACTTCTTGTCTTCACCGATTCTGTCGATGTCGACCTTGACGAAATGCTTGATGGAGTCTGTTGTCCTCTTGGTGTACTTGTCAATGTAGCTTGAGCTGCTACTTGTGTCGATGGTCCTTATGCTGAACCATGTCGTGGTGTCATAGGAGTTGACGGTTCTATGACCGGTTGACTTACATGTGGTGTTTGAACCACTTCCTCTTCCATATCATCATTGTCGACATTCAACACAATCTTGAAATTTATGTTGACAGTTCCATCCCATGATTCATTCTCGACAAATTGAACATCTCGACTAATTATCACTTTCCTTGCGACAGGATCATACAACTTGTATGCTTTTGTGTCTTTAGAATAACCGACAAAAATACATTTCTGTCCCTTCTTGTCTAGCTTCCTTCTCAGCTCATCTGGAACATGAGCATATGCAACACAACCAAAAACTTTTAAATGTGAAACACTATGATTCATACCTGTCCATGCTTCTTGGGGAACTTTGTTCTTCACACTCTTTGTCAAACATCGGTTCATAATGTAAACGGTAGTTGCGACTGCTTCACCCCAATACTCATTTAGCTAATGCTTGGCTGCCAACATGCTGCGTGTCATCTCCATGATGGTTTTGTTCTTTCTTTCGGCAATACCATTCTGCTGAGGTGTATACCGTGCAGTGAATTGTTTCTGTATGCCATGGGCCTTGCAAAAATTCAGAAATTCATTTGAAACATATTCACCTCCTCTGTCAGTCCTTAAGATCTTGATGCGATGTCCACTCTGGTTCTCCACGAGTCCCTTGAACTGCTAAAAATAACTAAATGCATCAGATTTATGTTTCAGAAAATATACCCATGTTTTTCTTGAGTAGTCATCAATAAAAGTTAGAAAATACGTGTAGCCACCAATGGATGATGTCTGCATTGGACCACAAATATCAGAGTGCACAATTTCAATTGGTGTGCGTGCTCTATAGGACTTTCCGATTGGAAAAATATCTCTGTGTTGCTTGCCAAAAATGTAGCCTTCACAAACCCTCTTTGGTCTATCGATCAATGGCAATCCTTTTACCATATTCTTTGTGTGTAGTAACTTCAGCCCGCCAAAATTCAGATGTCCAAATCTGAAATGCCACAACCAGGATTCATCCTAAACTTCTGTCTGAAATGCAGCTTGCAAATTAGCGTTGCCATTTTCTTTCTTGTCGAGGAGCTCAATTGTTTCTTCACTTTCTGCCTTGAATGCAGTTCCTATCTTTGTCTTCCCTTTCACGTCGATAACTATCCTCAATGGAAACAAGCGATTGCTTGTCATTGGCACTTTTGTATCAGCTGGTCGCTTGGATGCTTGTCTTTGATCACACAGTGATCATCTTCCATATAGACTCTGTAGACTTTTTGTATCAGCTATCCAATGCTTAACAAATTATGTTTCAGATCTTCGACATGATAGACATCAGGGATATACTTACTCTCCCCCTGTTTGGTTAGAATATCAATAGTGCCTTTTCCTAAGACAGTAACTTGGACATTGTTTCCAAGTGTAACATCAGTTTGAATTGAATTGTCTAGACTGGAAAACAAGTTAAAATTACCATTCATGTGGTTGCTGCATCTTGAATCTAAGTACCATATGTCATGTGGACTTTCTTGAACAGCGTTGCATTCAAGTGGAGATGTCGATGCCATTAACATTGCACTTGTCGAAGTGCTGGTGCTGGTCGATTGATTTGGGCTTTGCCTTTCTTGGTCATATTGCTTCTTCCTGCATTCATATGCGTAATGACCAAATTTCTTACAATAATGACATTGAATTTTTGATTTATCAAACCTCTGGCCACTTGGCTAACTTGGGTTCTGGTTATCTCCTCTACCACCGACATTTACAAGGCTTTTGCCTCGTCCTCCTCTTGAAGAACTTCTTCCTCTACCTCTGAAGTTGTTTCTCCCCCTGCCTCTACCATGGCTTATGGATGATTGTGCTACGAATGCACCTTCCAATGATGTTTGTGTTCTGCTGAATCTATGTTCATGATTGATGAGCGAAGCTTGCAGCTCATCAATGGTAAATGTCGACATGTCTGTGTGTTCTTCTAATGTCACAACCAAGTTTTCAAATCTTGGGGGAAGACTTCTGAGAATTTTTTCAACAACCCTTCGGTCTTCTATGGCTTCTCCATGAGATTTCAGTTGGTTTATCAAACCAACAAATCTGGTGTAGAATATGTCTACATTCTTTGAATCTTTCATGGAAAAAGATTCAAAATCTCTTCTTAGAATCTGCAGCTTGGATGTCCTTACCTTATCCAAACCTTGATAGGCAATCTCCAATGTATCCCATGCCTGCTTAGCATTAGTTTTTGCTGCTACTCTTGGGAGTATGCTCTCATGCATAGCTTGATGTATGTAAAATAGAGCTTTTCCATCTTTCTTCCTCTATTCCCTCAAGACATCTTTCTCGGCCTGTGTGAGATTGTTATATGCTGTCATGTCTGCTGGTTCTGCATAACCATGTTGAACTATCTCCCAGACATCTTGACCTCTAAATAAAGCCTTCATTGTTAGAGACCAATATTCATAATTCTTTCCTATAAAAATTGGAGTTTGCAATGAACCAGAAGTGGAAGCCATTTTTAATTTTTAATTAACTTTCCTTAGAAAATTAATTTCCACCTTTTAAGACAAGATTTCTTTCCTAAAACTTGCTCTGATATAAACCTTGCTCTGATACTAGTTAGCCAAAACCAAGCCGACTAAACTTGAGTTTACCGCTCAGTTAATATTAAACATTAAATATTTCTAGGCCGACCTCTTTCAGGTGAAATTGTCTATCTCCCGACTGGACAAGTCTATCACCCGACTAGACAAGTCTATCAACTTTGGTTGGCCTTTCGACTCGAGTGATTTACTTCGACTTATTTGTCGATTCTACCGACTGATTTTACCTTGACCACTTGTCACTTCAAAGTCCGCTGACTTCGACCTCTAAGTTGGTTGACCTCTTCGACCTCTCAAGTTTGTTGACCTCTTTGACCTCTCAAGTCGGCTCACTCAACCGACCTTGTCGGTTCACTTTGGTCAAAATCTACAGAGTACTTTTTTTAGTCTAAAAGACTTAAGAAATTACAAATGTTTTTCACCTGTGAGTAAGATGAAGTAAAATGGACACATTAACAAAACCAAATAACTTATAAAAAACATATGCCCAAATATGTAGAAAGATTTGAGTCCACCAATCTGTCATAAAACCTGGAACTTTCATGCAGCGAGAAATTTATGGGTTCGTTGATCTTTCACTTAACTGGTAAATGTAAAAGACATTTACACAAGTAAATCTGGAAATATTGTGCGGCCAAATAAACATGCATTCAACCATAAACTATTTCATATATATAACTATGCGGAAATAACAAAGGTATTACAAACTTGTCGGCTCACTGACTTATCCTCCTTTTACAGAGCTTCAACTGAATCACTTACACAGAAGCTTGAGCTTCGAATTCTCTTTCTCTCTTCTTCTCACCCTGAGTTCCTCCACTGTCTAACTTGTGTCTAACTTGATTTACAATTTCCTTCTTCTATTTATAGGCAACCTGAAGATTGCTTCTACATGAATCGACTGACTCTCCATTAAAGACTGTAATAACTATCTACCTAACAACTTAGCTTCATAAATAAATTCGACCGGTTTACATTGCCGAATCGTGGACTCTTCCCTCTTGTCGGACTGACTGACAAGATCTTGACTAATATAGACTCTGACAGAGTTGGCTGAGAGTCAGGTACACATCTGCGAGTAATTACTTTTTCCAACAATTCTTGGCAAGGGTCTATCCAAGTAGATGCAATTTGTCAAAAGTTCTATTTCCACCTGTTCCAGTTGATTCACCAGTTTGATGAGACAAAGTATAATAATTAGAATATCCTTGTTATGAAACAATGAAGATAAAATGATTTTATTGAACGATTAAATGATTTAAACTAGTAATTAAAGGAAATAAAAAGTAATTAAATAGGTTCAACAAGCACTTTTTTTGCAATAAAGGGGTAAAATGAAATAGTTTTAAATAGGATCAGGTTCCCTTCACTTCGACTTAAACACATGCCTTCTTCTTAGGGTTTCAATAGTAAAACCTCCCAACGACATTTTTACATAACTACACTTTCCTTAATAAAGCAATTATTGCTCATGCTAGGCCTAATAACACTCAAAAAGCAACAATCAACTATATCATGCACAACAACGCTTGTCTACCGAACACAAAAACAACCGGTGGAACCCTAATGGAATTCATATCCAGGGCCGGTGAACCATCATTGGAGAAACCCCCTTTCTGGTTGAGATTTTCCACCCTGGGTTCCCCTATTTATTAGGCTCAGAACACCCAAAACACTAAAAAACCGGGAACACTACGAACTCATAATTTACAGTTTGGGAACTCTAATTTTATATAGGATCATCCTAGTGGATTATGGTAATAAAATTGAGCTCCACCCAGAATTTATCATTTTGTAACACGCTTGCCCAGAAAGGAAACACCTGAGAGAAAACATTAGGAAACTCAGAATGGGAACAACAACAATAACTCCAACCCCAAAATCTCTACTTGGTACTTTCCATATATATTTTATCTCGGAACAGCAATAAGAAGGAAACCAAGAGAACAAATACACAAACCATTTTTTAAAAGCCATGAAACCAGACTTGCAGTCACACACCCAACGGACGCAACGAAATAGAGCTTATTACTAGTACAAGTATCAATCAAACCAACCAGAACAACAAGAGCATTAAATAAGAACTCCAACCCGATTATACAACCTAACCTACCCAGGTTAGCTGCTCTCCTCAAAGACTATTGTAGAGTTTTATGGCGGCTTACCATATATATTTTTATCTTGGGACATCCTTGGGACGACAGCAAAGACAACTAACTCATCCACTAATAGAAAACATAGGATCAGAGAAACCAAAGACATCAAACAAATAACAACACCAAAGAAAGAACAACAATAAATTCTTTAGACGGTTTGGGGACGAAGACCCAAAACAATAACTCATCAACTAATCAAACTTATCAAGACAACAAAGAAGACAGAACAACATGGGTTAAACCAAATAAAATATATGCTTTAAACTAGAAACAACATAAGATGAATAATGGAAGAGTGCATCACAAGATTTGCTATCTATGAATCACATAAAAACTTGCACGATAATTTACGGGCTTTGCTCACTCTTTTGGTAAGACGCACCCAAAAAAAAAAAAAGATTTAAACCTCAAATCGTTGTTGACTCTATCTACTTTGGCCGCTTCTATGCATACCCTAAAGAGCACTAGAATGGAAGATATAGCCTAGGGGACTGTGTAGCAGTGAAGGGAATACTTCCTTGTGTTGGGTGTGTAGGTATTGTGGAAATTAGAATAGATAGATCTTGTGGAGGTGTCCATAGCTCTGTGGTTGAACTCACTAAATTAGAAATTCTTCCTTTCCACGACCTTAGCAGCCTGATAAACCCAACTGTAGATTGGCTTGGCTGAACCTTGGAGTATTTGGCTGTGTGAGCCTGTTGTTTCCTTTTCCTTGTGGAAATAATGCCCAGCTCGGGGGTGGCAGTTGTGCTGAGAGATTGATAAGCACAATAGGCCTATGGTTGGGTGGAACGTTGCAACGACATAGCTAGTTGTGGGGCAGCTCATTTTCAAGATAAGTGCTCTCTTGAATTTAACTTTGCAATGTATAAATTTTTTAAAGAATTATTATGAACATATTGAATGATATTTGTTTCCATTTTATATTATTGCATTATACATCTACATATGTATTTTATTTTTAATGCATTTCTTGATTATTTCCATGGGGCTAGATGCATGTTTGTGATGATAGCAGCGTGCAATAGTCGCGTCCTCTCCTCAACCAGCGAGGGGAGGGGACGTGACAGAGGGAGTAGCTAGCAGCGGAGGAGCTATGGTCACCACATGCACACATGCATGATGATGCACAAGTCCTCCAAGGTAAAGGGGCTCTAGGACTGAAACATGTGCCTTAGGGGATTCCTCCTCCCCCCTGAACCCAGAGACTATAACCTCTAGGGGCACAATTCCCTTATTCCTATGAGTGGTGAGGGAGTACAGATACTAATAGATAGAGAGATACATGTAGGGTGAGGGGTGAGCACACTATTTTGATGTCATCCTGATGAGATGGTGTGGGCTGCTAGATGCTATGTAGATCAATAAGATCACGTCATGCTATGTACATTGGAGAGAGTCGTTGAATTACTGGGACCCAAAACATCACACATTCTTTACACCAATAGAGGAGATTACTCCCACGCTAGAGAATGTACAACACATCATAGGGATTCCAGCCACGTGTGAGCCAATAGTCCTTATAAATCTACAGGACATAAACCCTTACAAAGAGGTATGCATTGGTGATGTACATTTTTTGTTTTACAAGTTAATATGCATTAATGGGGCTATGAGGATTAGCAGATACATTCTTATGAGTACCTATCCATGAGAGTTGCATCATGATCTAAGATTTAGGGTGCTTATAGTGATGGTATGTTATGCAAAGAGAAGTCATTTTGGGAACCTGATTTCTAAGGTGGTAACATTTTCATTGATTATATAGATGCATAAGTACCCATATCAATATGATTTAGGGTTATCATAGGCATGGATATATGAGGATCTATGCCTATGTGGAGGGCAAAGGCAAGGAGCTTGTATGTGCTAGTTTTTATAGGTATGGGCATAGGAGCACTTCGTCAGATGGATACAATCCAAGGGACCTTCACATAGTGTATCCCACACTATGATCATATGTCATATGTAGGCAATACAATAAGATAGGATGGGTAGCCACACTTGGAATCTCCCCTATAGGACATCAGATGGTGAGGAGCCTACCCAACTCTAAGGGAGTGTGTGTATATTATAGGCAGGCAATATATATGGACAACATGTAAGATATGTATGGAGAGAGGTCATACTTCCACCCAACTAACACGGTACCCCTACAGCGAGGATAGAGACCAGGTCCATTCCTTCATCCACCAAACTATTAATGTGAAAATTAGAGTAGGGTGAGACATTGATACTATTGGGATATGCAAAGAGTGAGGTTGGTGTGGTTGGATAGTGCATGACCAGACACAGTGGAGCACTTTCAGGATGAGGTGCGCCTCGTGTAAATTAGAGAGATAGCAAAGAGACAGTGAGCGCAAGGTGTAGAGGGTCTAGGTGTGCCATGTAAAGTATGATGGTAGCATCAGAGGAAGCATCATAGGAGGGAGAAGAGAAGGTAGTGGAGAGTTATAATGAGTAGATAGATGAGGAGTCTGTGATAGATTCTCAGTTGCATCTTAAAACCATGATCGTAACATTCACCAAGATGTTTAGATAGCATTAAATACAATTATACTCCCTAGAACCCATACTATAAATGAACCTCGATAGGGTAGATGATAATGAGCCATGGATTATGAATTCATGGCGATTGTAGACACAAGTATATAGAGGAAAGGTGGATCAGGATAGGGACTATATATAGGACCTAAGGATGCCCTTACTCTTTAGAGGGGCATGGCCATACAATAGGCATCATAAGCATCACAAAAGGCTGTAGATGCTGAGAAAATACAATTCCTTAAGTAAGTTCATTCAGTTTCCCCTCTCCTCGGTGCCTTAAAAAAGCAACGTGTACAATAACCTTCCTTATTTATATGCATGGTCATGCTATATTCCTGGACCCAGGAAAAACACTAAATATGAGCGGCCAAAGTTATGCTATATATCCTTAGTTATTTAATTCTATTACCTTATTTCCCTACCAAACAAATTTAAGTTATGTGTATCCCACCTTCCCACCATCACTTCACCTAAATTATATCCCTCCTCAACCCACACATGCACAGTTTATTACTTATGGGTCGGGGATCAACACCTTATTCTCTGGTGAGAGCAGATGCTTTAGAACTCAGCCCTAGGGTTACTCTAATATGCTGTTCTTACTTTACAAGCTACGCTACCTGTCCCCAGCTACGTAATAACTATTACAAATGAATATATACAATATTTCCTATTTAAGCCCTCCACTGTATGTAGTTCTTACTTTACAAGCTACGCTACCTGTCCCCAGCTAAGTAATAACTATTACACATGAATATATACAATATTTCCTATTTAATCCCTCCCACTATCACATACAGGGGTTTACCCTCACACCCGCAAACACGAGCATAAAAAAAAGGGAGGGTGACCTTATCTTCATACACTCATTAGGCTAGCTAGTATTACCAGGGGAACTACTTGACCCAAATAGATATATGCCACACACTACAGGCCTTATCCCCAATACCGGGGGCTTCCCCACCCCACCCGGGGCTTCCCCACCCCACCCCACCCCACCCCACCCCACCCGGGGCTTCTCCACACTACCCCAATATATATATGCACACTACCCCAATATATATATGGGGAGGGGAAGCCAGTGACAAAGACTCCACCCCACCAAAACCTGTGGGGTTTATCCAAAAAAACATAAAAACTATTGCAGCTTCTACCCACCTTTACCCATATTTCATTAAAAGTCATACCCAGGAGCAACACACATTGAAGAACCAGTAGCATCATAGGCAGCATCTTGTCCATATACATATCCACTAGGAGCAATGGTATAGGCGACATACCGTCCATTTCTATAGCCCAAACCTCGACCATGATACCTTCCAGTTCGGGTGCCAGAGCCCATGGTATCCCAACCAATTTTATAGCCATAGACATGCCATGAAGCAAGGTGGATGTAGCCTCCCACTCACACAACCAAAGAACCAAGACATCAATTCATATTCAAGCTAGATAAAACTTTCCTTCTTTTACCATCAAAGTAAAAATAACACCATCGATTGGACGAAACCATGACGCAAAGTATCTAGAATACCTTTACCATCGATCTAAAGTCAGTTATAGAGAATAGAGACCGCTGTTTGAACAGATTCCGTAGTAAATCCACTTGATCCAGTCGTTCCTGAATCAGAACCAGTTTACCAAGTCTAAGACGCCAGCCATTGCATTTGAACCAATTGACTTAATCTCAGTAGCAGCACCATCAGCATCAGCTTACCTTACCTTATCGATTTAGTAGTTTTTTTTTTATTGGTGGAATCGGTAACTGGGCGGTTCTGGTACTCGCGTGACAGGGGGTCCATTCCCGTTGTCTTCCACTATAACCCCAGGTGTGTCCACACAGCCCGCAAGCATGGGGCACCGATAAGTCGAGGTGAGATTTGAACTTGAGACCTCCTTTACAACATTCCTTCATTTACATGGCACTTGCCAATCAATCTACACCCCTGCGGGCTATCGATCCAGTAGTTTTGTTCTTGTGTTCTTTATTGTATTTATTGTTTTAATATATTCAATTTCTGCATATACTACAAGTGGTTGAAAGGTGGTTGAGGTTCTTGTTGAAGTACCTCTAACAAGTGAAGTAAACATGAGATGACAAAATCTGGAATGGATTTATTTATTGATATTATAAGTAGTTTTATATTCATACCCTACTTGAGCAAGCAACAAAGAACACACCGAATAATAAATCATTAGAGCAATCAATCCTTAAGTACGTTATCTATTTATTGATCTTCTAATCAGTTTTCTATCTCATATGCCTCCCTCCGAATAGCACATGATACAGGAGAGAGCAAGCAACCCTTCTTGGATCTAACCTTATAAACAGGTGATGCTCTTGGGCAGCTTTGCTCTACGAATGAACTGTATTTATATTTTCTATCATGTTTATTGGGATTAAAAGTTAATTATAAGTAAGTGGTTAATTAACATTTTATTGTTCCGATTGAATACGTTTAAAAGCCAGTGTTGTTCACTACTCAGATCAGTCGCTTAAGTGCTCACTCTAAGCTTTGCACACCATCAATTGGAAATAAGTCTTTTTTGCACTTGATAACTAAATCTCCAGATGTTACAATGGATTGTTAGCTTTTTCCTGCTCTATAAATAGAATCTTTTTATGGTACAGAAAGGTCTGGAGGTCTTGTGCTTATGAGGGCAAGGAATATAAAGCAAGAAATAATACTTATTCGGCATACAGTTGTGTTTCCTTCCTCTCTTATTATAACCAGCATATATCCATTTAAAAGGGGATCTACCAAGCACTGATAGGGATCAAATCTTTCAAGCTGTAAACCTTTTTTAAGAGTGGAAATGTTGAGGAAATTTGTAATCCAATGTTTATGGTTTTAGTTTATCTAATATATGTTGTTTTATATATATTCAACTCTAAATATTTTCAATTTAATTTAAGCCTACATGTTATTTTTAATAATATTTTTTTATAAAAGATACGTGTCAACTCTAAGATGAGCACCAAAGGAGTTACACATCTCTCATACTGGGCTATAGAATGCACCTCTTCCATGTAAATAACTTCCTATTTATTTTAATCAATGAGTTATCAAACGAATAAGACAACATGAAAAAAAAAGAGTTATATACCCCTAATATTTATAATTGAACGTAAATACTTCAAAGTATATCATCAATGGATGGAGGGAAAATACTAATCCTTATTAGATCTCAGGCTTAGCCATTAATTAACTCCCGTTGCAGGGGGATTAACCACTATGAGATTGGGCCTTATCAGGGAACTTATAAGGATGATTAAATAAACTTGGATTTCTTCCAAATATGTTATAATATTTGCGTTTCTTATGAGCAAAAGGACAATAGAAATAAGGATTCTGTGTGTTCTTGCTAGTATGTTCAAAATAGATTTATTGATTGATTAAAAATAATTTGATTGAGATTTAAAAAAGATTAATTTTAAATTCATGCTTTGATTGTTGGTATTTATCCCTAAACTTGGAGAAACTCTCCTATCCTAGATAAATTAAATAATTCTCTTATCACAGAAGCAACTTTCCCCTCTTTCCAGAATTCCACTTCAAATTATTCTACAACTATGCAACTACTTAATTTGAATAAAATATAGAATAATGTTAGAGTAATTTATTTGAGGAATGAGCACTTGCTAAAGATTACAGTTTCAATGGATCTTATCACTGGAACAACTTATCTTATATTAGATTCAATCATGTGAATTAAATCTCTAACTAACTAAACTGGCGAAGTTCAAAGTAAAAGATAACTATAGTTACTACTCGTTCTAAGAAAAACACTCTCCTACGAATTAATTATAGAAATTGAACAAATGTTAATTTGTGATTACATGTTTTTCCGAGGCTGGAATTATAAACAATAAGAGTGGTATCATCCTGTCAATCAAAGCGAGAGGGAGGAGGAGATCATTTATAGTGAATTTTGAAGAGGGAAGAGTTAAAACCAACGAGTTGATCAAATAAGGTCACAACAGAACAATAATATTTACACGTGTTGCATCGAAAAGGTGTATTCTATAGCTTAGTATGGGAGAGATGTGTAACTCCTTCAGTACTCATCCTAAAGTTGACAAGTGTATTTTATAAATAATAAGAAAATATTATTAAAATAACTTGTCCACCTAAATTAAATTTAAATTATTTAGAATTGCATATATATAAAACAACATAAATTAGATAATCTAAATCCATAAAAATTAGATTACACATTTTTATTATAAAACGTTTGCATCTTGAGAAATTTGATCCCTCTCTATGTTTTATAGATCCCATTTTAGATGGATCTATGCTAGTAACTAGTCAAGAAAGACCAATCAATTGAAAATACCCTTAAGATTATACCCACTAGATTTTCCCAACCAATGAGAAACCACCATGTGCCCTGGCCCAAAAATTAAAGGGAAGCTAATGTACAAATATTTCCATTAATAAAACATGCAGAGTGAATGCCGGCACGTATTGATGTTTTCATCCATTAAAACAATACGAGAAGGCTTTTTTCCCGCATTATTTGTTAAATATGTAGGTGTATGAAATTATGGTTAAAAACACCTAATCCTCAAAATCTTCTGGTTCCATCAATCGAATTTGATGTTTTTACCACTGTTGGAACCAACACTCTCTAATTCCATCTAGGTATTATCAATTTTGTAGGTAAGTTACTGAGAAACCACACTCAGTCAATTTTGCCTTCTGCAAATCCTTTTCACCATGCTAAGAGCAACAAAAAAAAAATACTAGAAATATTTCTCCAATTAGTCCTCAATCCGTCACTTATACATGAGCAACATTTAATCTTATAAACTTCCTCTTTTTATTAACAATTTTTCCAAAGTATCCTCCCATTCTTTTTAGTATTCCACCCTTCACAAGTTGGGAAACCTTTGGCTAGTTTATACAAGGGAAGGAAAGGACTCCCTACTTGGCTTCCATCCTTACACAACACCTTTTCCACGAAACCTACCTATTTTTGAGTTTATGTAATTGTGCGTAGAGAACCTCAACCCTGTAACTTTCTTGGTCATGTCCACTGGTCGTTCGAGGGTAGTCTTACCCATCACTGGAAAAACTATATTTTTTACTCTAGACACTCAACTTAGCACTACCCTACTCTTTCCCGAAGTCCAAAAGAAGATATAACTCAGTCTGTCTAACAAATCTAAAAATTGATCTAATAATAAAAGTATTACCAGCTTAGAACCCCTCACCCTCCCTATGGTTAGGTGAGCTCTTTTTCCTCACCCGATCAACCTCTCCCTTGCCAGACAAAGCTCTGACAAAAGTGGATCAAGAGTATGTAACTATGTTTACCCTAATCCTGGGGAGCGAGGATTATTCGATGGTCAATGAATCCATGTTGGCTATCCTAGAAGTGTTTATGGTCCCCATGGTGAAATCCCTTCATTTAGATATGTTGAAGCTATAACCAGGGGCATGAGGGGCCAACTGTATAATTTATATACTAAAATTTGGTTTGGCTATCCCTCCTATATTTTATATATATTTATTTTCCATCAACAGTCTTCTCTGGCACACTTGGGGATGGTGCTATTTAAGATGGTGTACAAATGATATGTATTGATTGGTTACCATGGGCTATAAAGAATGATAAATGCTCTTCCTTGTCCAATTAGATAAACAAATTAATGTATAAGGGTGAGTGCAAGAAGATGATGGACCTTTTTGGCGCGTTAGATGCAATAGAAACCTGAAAAATCAGGCATCCCTCAACTTACTTGGATTTTTTGAG
>LPNX010373652.1:26447-37350 GCA_001517045.1 Pseudotsuga menziesii
ATAAAATATTATATATTGATATAAAGTAAAATTATTGTTATTAAATTATTTTATATGGTGGTGGAGTTGAGAGAATAAAATTTAAAAGTGTTTTATAACATCTAATTTTAAAAGGTAAAATATATTATTTCATTCTCATAAAAATGAGAGGTAGAATCTTTCATGAAACTACACGCTATGAAAGTAAGAGAAAATTAAAATATTATTTGAAATATCTCGTTGTTACAGTAAAAATCAACATTATTAAAATAATAATAAGCTTGAAGTAAAAACAAGTGAAACTTAAAATGACTATGATGGATAAAGAAAACCAAGCAACCCATTACAAGTTAATTACATCTGTTGTTAAAATATTATAAACCTACTACATACTTTGGATCAAAATAATTAATCATTTCTTGTTAATTTCATATATTATAGTCTAGGCATTTAATCTCCACTTGCACCACTTGGTAAATACCTGCCATATTTACCCCATCACCCCATTTATATTGATTTTGGTTAGATTCTGCCAACTTTAATGATTCGCAAGATTAGAAAATGTGTAGTCTTTCCTTTCTGCCTTAGACAACTTTATTCTAGTCAAACTTAGAAATTGACATCTTCTGTGACCAACTCATCCTCCATGATTTTCTCTCGAGATTCCATGATTAACAATCTTTTCCATCACTCATCATCACTCACTCATGCTTTAGTCAATTTGTGAGCTCCTTAAGAGGTTTGGAAAATTCTTTAGTCACCTATGGAGGTTTATCATATCTAGTCATCGTGGGGTATTCACTTAGTTAAACCATTTCATAGCGTCTTCGTTCATGGGATATTAAAGAATACCCCTAATTTTACTACATATTGATAATTACTTACAAAAATATTTTTGTTGAGACCTCCTTCCAATACATGTTTCCAAAAAAAAAACCCTGTTGTTACAATCTATTCCTTACTTTTGTTAGAAACCACTTTTTATACCCCCTCATACCTACAAACACCACATACCCTATTCCCCAACCCCCAATACCTACAATGTATTGACTTTATTTTTCACAATTAAAAACCCTGCTTTATGAATGAACGTGATAAGATATTGCTCAACAAGGTGAATCCCCTATGTATCTAGTAAGCCTAATTGATGAGCTAGCATGGATTGTCTTCTAGAAACTCTATTTTCCTTTACAAGGACGATTAGCAATGTAATAATAATCAATCAAGCCATTGATCAATAGTCAATTATCATTCTTTACTTCTCTTGTGTTCAGTCTCATTATTCCTCTCTCTATTTTTCTTGTACCTACTTGTGAAAAATATCTTGTAGCTAGAACTTTATCCTATGCTTCCACATGGTATTAGAGCCTAAATTTCTACATCCATATGTGTTTATATATTAGATTTTGGGGTGGACTATTATCTATGCATTTACTACATTGCACTGAGATGAGATAAATGTACTCTTGAGATTGATTTTATGGGAGTTATTGAAAATTCAAAATAAACAATTATATAAATATATATATAGCTTGTACTTGATGTATGTATAGCTAATTATGCATGAATAAGGAGTTTCATGGAAAACAACAAGTAACAAGTAACATAGAACTTATTAATTGTGACACCTAACTTGTGGCCTATAGACATTCACATAAAACAAGTTAAATGGTTGTGCTAGTAATTATTATCATGATAATAATCAAATACTAATTATAAAAAATCATTTAATAAATAATTTAAAAAATTTAAAAACAATATTTACATCAAACAAATTCAAATCATAGATGGAAAGATAAACTTTACTTTTATTAATAAAATAATTAATATGAAAATTATTAAAAAATAAATATAAAACATTATGGTATGAAAATTCCAATTCTCATTCAAGAGAACTTGATATTAAAAGTCATGTATCAATTACCCAAGCATACATCCTCCCTATAACCCATCTTCTAAGTTAGGTGTCATCTTCCTAAGCTTGGCCTCCAAGGGCTTAAAAAACCTTCAACCTGAACAAGTGATTTTTCCATGGACAGATGCTTCAGTAATCAAGGTTGTCGTGCAACATTAGTTTACCTCTAGAGTTACCATTTCCATTGGTATGTCATAGTTTCCTTGTTATACTAATCACGTTCTATGTTGTTATTATAAGTTTGCTTGGATACTAATTGAATCAAAATTTTGAAATAAAGATGAAAATATAGTTTTAAATTTTGAAAAGTAATATATTAAAATATTAAAGTTGCTGTATTTTTATAAAATAAAATAAAATAAAAGTTTGAAAAATAGTAATAAAATTGTAAAGTTGTTTATTTAGATAGCTTATTTTGTATCATAAAAGGTTGTTTTAGACAATGGTTAAATAATGTATGGGTTGGCCTCTTAGCTATTAGTGGGTTAGGACTATCAATCATGGAAAATTATATTTCATTATATTGTAATATTTGGCTATGATCAACCATAGTCAATCATAGTAGTTATGGAGATAATGAATTAAAGGCATGTTAGTGTGTTTGTTGGTCAATGATTAGTGAGTTTATGGGTTAGAAAATATAGGTTATAAAGTGACGTATCAATTAATAGATGATGATAAATTAGTGACAGATGGCCATGGCCATTTATATTCTATTATGCGCTATGTAAATCTTGTAGTAACACCATTTAACAACATTTAAACTTGCTTCAAACCCCTTTTAATCTTTTTAATCTCGAAATGAAGCGCGATCAATGACGTATGGATGACCTTTTTATTCTCTGATATGTTTCATTTTTCATTGGGGAAAAGATTATATGGCTTATGGAATATTTAAACGGAATCCAATCAAATGAGAGAACGGCTAGAAAGATAGATTGGAGGACAAGCTGAAACATGGCTGAAAATGAAAAGAGATAGTTTAAATAAAGACATAAAGGAGTAAACTAAGATCATTTGTATGTGTTAGGCAATGTAGTCTTTGGTTGCAGAGTGCAAATATTTAGATAGATTTGGGAAACTAAGAATCCAACCTCTCCTGTCAAAGCCAAGCAAAAATAACAAAGCAAGCACGGTTTATAAGGAAGAAAGGATAAATTCTCTAGCGTTGAGTTCTCTCCTTACTCTTGCGTGGGTCTTCGTGTATTGAGACTCTTGCCCCTAATTATATCCAATTTTACTATCGTGCCTTTTTAACCTTTTTTCATTATCATCTTATCATCAGCTCATTGTCTTATCTTCCCAACTTCCTAAACAAGGGATATTTATTTTATTATTGTCTTATTGGGCCCGATATAAAACAAGAAGATAAGAATAAGCCTTAAGAATCTTCTTGAATCCTTCCCTTCTCTTTGGGAGAGCTAAATAGGTTGGGCTCGACCCCCAGAGGGCTGGTAGGGCGTCCTTCCATAGTAAGGGCTGCCAAAAACTTTTGTTACAAATTCTTTCACTTCTAGAAGAATAAACCACCATGGTATGTTCCAATTATACCACTTTCTGTCGCTTTACCAGCTAGGGGACTCGTACACTTCATACTATATCATCTTGACGATCTTGCATACCTGGAAAACTAGGCTCCATCCAATATTTCTGCCATTACTTTTATATGTCTTGATGATGGTACTGAGCCAAAAACATATGCTTGTCAAGTTCGATCAGTTCTGGGAGTTGGTGTTTAATTGAGCCGAGAGGCTCTCTACATCCCAGTATGGGGGAGATATTGTAATGTTATGTAACGTTTGTAACGTTATGTAACGTTTTAACATTACGTAACGTTACATAATGTTATGTGGGCTATAAAAAACAAAACTTTTAATTATCTTCCAAAATAAATGTCAGCCACAAAAAAAAACAGAAATGTTGTAAAGTTATTGCCTGAAAAACTCTCTATAGCCCAATATGCAAGTTCCATTAATACAAGAAATGCAATATCATACCTAAAGGTCTCCAAACCAAAAAACAAGCTTGAGAGAATCATACAACCCAAAATACAAGCCACGATAGAGTACAATTCCCAGGCATGCAATGTTAAACCTGCGATAGAGACCAGCAAGACCATCAGATTTCCATGTTTTCTTGTAAACATCAAGAAGCCCATTAAATTGCCTCTCTTATCCTTTCTTTGTATATCTGGCATCATTAGCCAGCCGAGTTCGAGCATAGTCCAGAGAATAAACAAAAAGGAGAGAAGACGCACCAGCTGCACCACCAGAGGCCAGATTTGTAGTAACCATCCCTCTCTTTGTTGAAATCAAAGATGCTCAAATGAACAAAAAAATCAAAAACTTATATTAGTATGCATCGCCTTGTAAAGCAAGCAGAAAATTATCTATGAAAAATTGTATTTACCTTTGCACTGTATGGAAATAACATACTACATTTGCACTGTTTCCTCTCCATAAAGAAATCATAGTGTTTCCTCTCCATAAAGAAATCACACGTTCCTCCTTGATTATCCTACCAAAAAAATCAGTAATTCCTTGGTATGGCTCAGAAAGACATCCAGATTTCAACATTTCATCTTGGCTTTGTATCAATAGTTTGATACGCTCAAGAGGGGCATTTGCAGTTTTTAATACTGCAGCAGAAACCCCTCCCATCAGAAAATCCATCATCAAACCAGTAAAACCTTTTTCTGGTGGCGTTGGAATAAACATAGGTGAATGGCCTTGGAACAAAAAAACTGCAGTAGAAACCCCTCCCATCATAAAATCCATCATAACACCAGTAAAACCTTTTTCTGCTAGCCCTGGAATAAACACAGGTGAATGGATTTGGGACAAAAAAACTGCAGCAGAAACCCCTCCCATCAGAAAATCCATCATAAAACCAGTAAAACCTTTTTCTGTCAGCGTTGGAATAAACATAGGTGAATGGATTGGGGACAAATCTACATTGGTTCCATGAGAACCATGAAAAAATGCACTCCGCAAGCCACCACAACTCTGGATAGGTGCTGACATTGTTCGATCTCCACCATGCTAAAAATCCTACCAGCTTGGTGTACTCCTTGAACCAACATAACTTTGACAAGAATTTTTCCATTCTGCCATTGAAAACTGGAAAAATTACTGTAATATTAGAAACCCAGAGAATTTAAGTTAGAATGAGGAAGATAACAACATAATAGAAACCCAGAGAATTTAAGTTAGAACGAGGAAGATAACAGCAAAGCTGCATAATCACTGTGCAGCGTTGTCTGTATCAGTTTTGATCAGATATGCTTTCCAAACGGTCATGCACTGGTGTCTATATTGATTTGCAATATACTGAAAATTAATCAAAGACCATGTGGTATAGTACTGATTTCGTTTAGTTCTGTACGTCTTCAAAGGTAAAGGGAGGTAGGTGGAGCATATGTAGATCTCAAATGCTGGATGAATATAAATATGATGTCTGCACCCTGTCCAAAAGAGATAAACTCATGACATGATATTGCAGTAGTACAATATTCTCGCAGCCAAACATACAGATAAAACCGTAATAAGAGATATATGTAGGATAATCTCCAATATTACTGCGAGGACAAAAGTGCAAATTCAGGTGGAAATGGCTTTGGATTTATGTTGTAACTTAATACCAGTGTTTGAGTCTAACATAACTGGATCGTTCTGTGCTAATGCAGGCATCACTGACGTTAATGTATATGGGAGACTAATTGAGGACGTTGGTGGCTTGGATAAGATTGAAAACTTGCAAATTCAGGAGAATCGATTTGTCTATTTAAAATCAGCTGAGCTCCTTGATAATTATTTCGAAGAAGAAGATTCCGATATGCTAACAATGTCTGATACATGACCTCCTGTTGTTTTTTGCTTTTTCGGTCAAGTCGTTTTAGTTTCATGTGCATTCATTGAGGGTTCAGTTTCAATGTGTGGGTTTCCAAATTTGTTGTTCGATAGTTTATTTGGCGAAACATAGTACAAGTTGGAGAACTGCGTCAGAAGAGAAAAGGTTATGTAAAGGTAAATTGACAACTTTTTAAAAGAAAAAGTTTATGATTTCACAGTGAAAAGTACAAACAAATGCTAATTATTTGGACTCTGAAAACAATGGCTAATAAACAAAATAGAAAAAAGCTCGTAATGTAGATCTCTATGTAACCTAATTGAACCCGAATTGTATAACATCATTGTGTAAACCTAAAGCATTGTACCTAAATCAAGCGGATATTCTCTCAGCCATTCGGTGAAAGAAATTGGTGACAGAAATTGGTGAAATGTTAAGTTGTTTGGAGATTTTATGTGCTATTAAAATTAAAATAATATTATTCAGATAAAACATACTCTTCCTGGCTTATTGCATCTTCTCGCAGCCAAACATACAGATAAAACCGTAATAAGAGATATATGTAGGATAATCTCCAATATTACTGCGAGGACAAAAGTGCAAATTTAGGTGGAAATGGCTTTGGATTTATGTTGTAACTTAATACCAGTGTTTGAGTCTAACATAACTGGATCGTTCTGTGCTAATGCAGGCATCACTGACGTTAATGTATATGGGAGACTAATTGAGGACGCTGGTGGCTTGGATAAGATTGAAAACTTGCAAATTCAGGAGAATCGATTTGTCTATTTAAAATCAGGTGAGCTCCTTGATAATTATTTTGAAGAAGTATCATTTAAAAAAAATTAAAACGGTGTCTACTGGATGTGAGATGAGAATGTCATTGTCCAGCTGGGAAGGATGGTATAGCTTAACATGGGAGATATTCACTGATAGGATGAATATGCAATTGCTATAACTGGGAAGACATTCACTATAGGATGAATATCCAATTGCGATCAATCGATCTTGAAGTCATTTGCACCTACGTACCTGTTACAAAATCGAATAGAAGTCAAAATCGGATAGAATTCATAGTGGAGTGAATATATGAAATGATGATACTTTAGCTCACTGAAATTGTTGAATTTGATTAATTATTTAAAAATATCTAATTTTTTTAAAGGACACAATTTCTTAAGGTGTTTTTTTTATATTTAATCATATTTAACAATAAAAAACTTAGATCCAAATTCTAGGCTCTATCAAGTCTCGAGGGACATCAAATCGCCCTAGGTGCAAACCTGTTCTCAGGTATTGTACTCAAGAAGGTTTGCAGCTCCAGAGATTTGATCCCTCTCAGCTCTTGATAGAGCCTAGGATTTCGATCTACGCTGGTTTAATCTTCATCGAACATCTTAGCTCCATCATAATCCCTGATATATTAGTCCAGTAACCTGTCAATATCGTGAGTTGAGTTATTGATTCAGGTAATCTTGCCAAGATGGTAAATAATATACCAAGCAATGAATTAATTGAACCACCCTATGGTGGGCACTTATTATTTTTCTTGGAAATAATTTACTTTACTATTGTCAAACTCTTTATGGAAAATTTATCCATAAATGTATGTCAATTTGTGACAAAACTACTAAATTTTTGTATAAATACTTTTTATAACAGTTTACTATTAACTGAAATGGTAAAATAAACCAGCATAGATCCAAATCCTAGGCTCTATCAAGAACCGAGAGGGATCAAATCTCTGGAGCTGCAAACCTTCTTCAGTGCAATACCTAAGAAGAGGTTTGTACCTAGGGCGATTTGATGTCTCTCGAGACTTGATAGAGCCTGGAATTTGGATCTAAGTTTTTTACTGTTAAATATGATTAAATATTAAAAAAAACACCTTAAGAAATTGCGTCCTTTAAAAAAATTAGATCTTTTTAAATAATTAATCAAATTTAAAATGAATCCCATTAAAAACAACAATTTCAGTGAGCTAAAGTATCATCATTTCATATATTCACTCCGCTATGACTTCTATCCAATTTTGAATTCTATTCGATTTTGTAATAGGTACGTAGGTGCAAAGGACTTCAAGATGGATCGATCACAATTGGATATTCATCCTATAGTGAATGTCTTCCCAGTGTTAGCAATTGCATATTCATCCTATCAGTGAATGTCTCCCATGTTAAGCTATACCATCCTTCCCAGCTGGACAATGACATTCTCATCTCACATCCAGTAGACACCATTTTAATTTTTTTTAAATGATACTTCTTCAAAATAATTATGAAGGAGCTCAGCTGATTTTAAATAGACAAATCGATTCTCCTGAATTTGCAAGTTTTCAATCCTATCCAAGCCACCAGCATCCTCAATTAGTCGCCCATATACATTAACGTCAATGATGCCTGGATTAGCACAGAACGATCCAGTTACGTTATACTCAAACACTGGTATTAAGTTACAACATAAATCCAAAGCCATTTCCACCTGAATTTGCACTTTTGTCCTCGCAGTAATATTAGAGATTATCCTACATATATCTCTTATTACGGTTTTATCTATATGTTTGGCTGCGAGAAGATGCAATAAGCCAGGAAGAGTATGTTTTATCTGAATAATATTATTTTAATTTTAATAGCACATAAAATCTCCAAACAACTTAACATTTCACCAATTTCTTTCACTAAATGGCTCAGAGAATATCCGCTTGATTTAGGTACAATGCTTTAGGTTTACGCAATGATGTTACACAATTCGGGTTCAATTAGGTTACACAGAGACCTACATTACGAGATTTTTTCTATTTTTTTTTTTAGCCATTGTTTTCAGAGTCCAAATAATTAGCATTTGTTTTTACTTTTCACTGTGAAATCATAAAATTTTTCTTTTGAAAAGTTGTCAATTTGCCTTTACATAACCTTTTCTCTTCTCACGCAGTTCTCCAATTTGTACTATGTTTAGCCAAATAAACTATCGAACAGCAAATTTGGAAACCCACACATTGAAACTGAACCCTCAATGAATGCACATGAAACTAAAATGACCTGATCGAAAAATCAAACAACAACAGGAGGTCATGTATCACACATTGTTGGCATATCGGCATCTTCTTCTTCGAAATAATTATCAAGGAGCTCAGCTGATTTTAAATAGACAAACCGATTCTCCTGAATTTGCAAGTTTTCAATCTTATCCAAGCCACCAGCGTCCTCAATTAGTCGCCCATATACATTAATGTCAGTGATGCCTGCATGAGCATAGAACGATCCAGTTACGTTAGACTCAAACACTGGTATTAAGTTACAACATAAATCCAAAGCCATTCCCACCTAAATTTGCACTTTTGTCCTCACAGTAATATTGGAGATTATCCTACATATATCTCTTATTACAGTTTTATCTGTATGTTTGGCTGCGAGAATCTTGTACTACTGCAATCTCATGTCATGAATTTATCTCTTTTGGATAGGGTGCAGACATCATATTTATATTCATCCAGCGTTTGAGATCTACATATGCTCCACCAGCCTCCCTTTACCTTTGAAGACGTATACAACTAAACGAAATCAGTACTATACCAAATGGTCTTTGATTAATTTTCAGTATATTGCAAATCAATATAGACACCAATGCATGACCATTTGGAAAGCATATCTGATCAAAACTGATACAGACAACGCTGCACAACGATTATGCAACTTTGCTGTTATCTTCCTAGTTCTAACTTAAATTCTTTGGGTTTCTAATATGCTGTTATCTTCCTCATTCTAACTTAAATTCTCTAGGTTTCTAATATTATAGTAATTTTGCCAGCTTTCAATGGCAGAATGGACAAAGTCTTGTCAAACTTATGTTGGTTCAAGGAGTACACCAAGCGCGGAGGATTTCCAGAATGGTGGAGATCGAACACTGTCAACACCTGTCCAGAGTTGTGGTGTCTTGCAGAGTGCATTTTTGCATGGTTCTCATGGAACCAATGTAGCTTTGTCCCCAATCCATTCACCTATGTTTATTCCAGCACCAACAGAAAAAGGTTTTACTAGTTTTATGATGGATTTTCTGATGGGATGGGTTTTTGCTGCAGTTTTTTTGTCCCAAGGCCATTCACCTGTGTTTATTCCAGCGCCGGCAGAAAAAGGTTTTACTGGTTTTATGATGGATTTTCTGATGGGAGGGGTTTCTGCTGTAGTATTAAAAACTGCAGATGCTCCTCTTGAGCGTATCAAAATATTGATACAAAGGGAGGATGAAATGTTGAAATATGGACGTCTTTCTGAGCCATACCAAGGAATTACTAATTGTTTTGGTAGGATAATCAAGGAGGAATGTGTGATTTCTTTATGGAGAGGAAACACTATGATTTCTTTATGGAGAGGAAACACTGCAAATGTAATCTGTTATTTCCATACACTGCAAAGGTAAATATATTTTTTCATATATGCTTTTCTGCTTGCTTTACAAGGCGATGCATACTGATATAAGTTTTTGATTTTTTTGTTCTTTTAAGCCTCTTTGATTTCAATGAAGAGAGGGATGGTTACTGGAAATCTAGCCTCTAGTGGTGCGGCTGGTGTGTCTTCTCTGCTTTTTGTTTATTCTCTGGACTATGCTCGAACTTAGCTGGCTAATGATGCCATATATACAAAGAAAGGAGAAGAGAGGCAATTTAATGGGATTCTTGATGTTTACAAGAAAACATGGAAATCTGATGGTCTTGCTGGTCTCTATCGCGGGTTTAACATTGCATGCGTGGGAATTGTACTCTATCATGGCTTGTATTTTGGGTTGTATGATTCTCTCAAGCTTGTTTTTTTGTTTGGAGACCTTCAGGTACGATATTGCATTTCTTGTATTAATGGAACCCGCATATTGGGCTGTAGACAGTTTTTCAGGAAATAACTTTACAACATTTCTGTTGTTTTTGTGGCCGACATTTATTTTGGAAGATAATTAAAAGTTTTGTTTTTTATAGCCGACATAACATTATGTAACGTTACGTAACATTACAACGTTACGTAACGTTACAAGATCTTCCCCATACTAGGCTGTAGAGAGACTCTCGGCTCAATAATATTCTTGTTCGCAAAAAATTGTCGGGAAGGAGTTTTAAAGGATTGGTACCGGAGGATATTGGACAACTGAACTCAACATGTAAGCTCAAATTTA